>JAJPCS010000359.1:222888-252509 GCA_021164005.1 Willisornis vidua nigrigula
GGAGGTCTTTTCCAACCCAATCCATTCTATGATTCACTTGCAGGATCTAAAGGGATTTCTGTGCCCCCCTCTCCAAGGCAGCAGCAGTGACTGCAGGCAGGGACAGCTGAAGTAAAACAGCCTCAACACCCCCCACTTGCTACTATTTTTCACCTTTCCCTTTTTTCCCACATTATCATATCTCTCCTTCCCCCTCTCAGGGACTGTGTGTGTCCTTCAGTGAATGGGTTTAATGTATGTTCAAGGTCAAAGACCCTTGACTTGGGCATGTCCCTGGTCATTGCCACAAGTCCCTGAGATACAGAGGTGGGTGACCTTAAAGATAGAGGGACAGGTCACCCCAGGGCACCTGTCACCCTCAGGGTGAGGTAAACAAGAGGTCCTGGAGGAGCAGAGCTAATGAGTCTCCTGTAGAGCTGCAGACACCTCCAGTAACCCTCGTCTCACCCTTTGCTCCCCACCAACCTCCATTTCCTAATTTCTCTCCTCCTGTCACTCTCCTCCTACCTCCAGTGTGTCCACAAGAAGGCCCAGGAGCAGCCCAGGCAGGGAATGCTTCAGGTCTGGCACCACATCAGCAGGATTGCTCAGCTCAGAGGAGGTGCTGAGCTCACACAGGGGCTTCTCCCTCCACCGTGCACAAATTCAGGCCTCTCTCTACCATCTGATTTTCATAAGGAACCCAATTGCCATCAGAATCTCTCAAATAAGCTGATTAATCGATATGTTTGACAGTGTGAGCTCAGGCAGAGGGTGAAATGAGACCTAAAACATCCCTCCTGCAGCTCTGCCTGACCAAAACACGTTCATTCCTAACGTGCCTGGTGGTCATAAAGACACTAAGGACAGGATTTTACACTGGGATTAAATTGAATCAAAAATCTTTCTAGTCCAAACTGTGAAGTCCCAGATTCTCCATGAAATTATCAGGAGAAATGTGGTTTCCATGTGAAGAACTTGTCTTGATTTACTCAGAGGGGATGTTTTGATAGTATTTGTGTATTGAAGAAAAACCTTTGGAAGAGCAACTCAGGAAAGATTGAATGGAAGCAGGAGGAAAAACTTCCATTTTTAGGCACTTCAGAAAAAAATTGCCAGCTCTTGGAAACAACAGTGAAAAGAGATGTCCTTTTTGGCTAGAGAGAAATTATTGGACCTTAAGAGAAGCAAGAAGAGAGAAAAAGAGGGCTGTGGAGATGCTCCAAGGGGATGGAGCCCTGTCCTGTGGAGACAGGCTGGGACAGCTGGGGATGTTCACCTGGAGAAGAGGAGGCTCCAGAGAGACCTGAGAGCCCCTTCCAGTGCCTAAAGGGGCTCCAGGAGAGCTGGAGAGGGACTTGGGATAAGGTTTATGGAACAAAAGGACAAGGGGAATGGCTTTCCCCTGGTAGAGGGCAGGGCTGGATGGGATATTGGGAGGGAATTCTTGGCTGTCAGGTGGGCAGGCCCTGGCACAGGGTGCCCAGAAAAGCTGTGGCTGCCCCATCCATGGAAGTGTTCAAGGCCAGGTTGGACAGGGCTTGGAGCAACCTGGGCTGGTGGGAGGTGTCCCTGCCCATGGCATGGAGGTGGCACTGGATGATCTTTGAGATCACTGGATGATCTTGGAGATCCCTTTCAATCCAAAGCTTTCTATGATTCCATGATCCTAAGAAAGTCTGTGCAGCCACATCAAGCTCACTTCATACACGAAGGTGCTGAATTGGTCCTTTCTTCAGCTTCCCTTGCAAGCAACAGCCACTTAAATCAGGGGGAAAGGTCTGAGTGCTCCCAAAGATCTCCCTTTCCTCTTCTTGAATGAGATACTTCCAAAATATTTTACTGTGTGTCCTGCAATGAGTTAAGAGAGAGCATCTCTGAGGAGAGTGAGGTTTAGGAGGTGTATTGCTCATTGAAATGTGGTGTGTGAGGCCCTGCTTGGGGTCACTTTGATGACCTTCGTGCCCTGGATGATTCTGTTTCCATCAGATCCAGTTTCCATTTGCCCCATTTCAGGGCAGACTTACCAAGGAACCAGCTAAAATTGAACATGTGCAGCCCAGCAAGCCGGGGTTTGAGTCCAGGACGGTCCCCACATGGATCTCAGATGGATTTCTGAGGGCAAAGCTGGTGCCCCCCACCTCCTGCAGCTGGGGACACACACAGCCTTAACAGTACCCCCATATCCCTGCATCCAGCCCTGCATGGAAAGAGGGGGATTCCATGATGGAAAACTGCTCTCATTTGCTTTTTGCTTTCCAGAACACTCAGAATATTCTCTGTGACCAAGATGCCTCTGGAAGTAGCACACTGCAACTGGCTCCAGTGCCTTTTCTTCATTTGGAAAAGTGGGAAGGGGCAGGAGTGGGGATCAGGGCCACTCTGCTGCTTATTCCAGTGATCTGCAGGATCCAGAGCCCTGGGGAAGAGCAGGGATCCAACAGGAATGTTTTGACCACATCTCTGCCCCTCGGAATCATTGGCACAGAGCAGAGGACGGAGGGAAGGGATGGAGGTACAACACACCACGGAGCTGTCCCCAGGGTGGCTTTAACTGCATCCAAGGCTGATGGAAGAGAAGCAGAAATCTGGCTCCCAGCCCACGTGTGGTCACTGGAAGGGAGGAAACACCCTGGAATTCCACGTGACGGCAAGAAAGGCGTCACTGGAAACGAAGTGGTGGTGGCAGGAGAGACTGGCACGGTGTGACCCCTGGCACAGCAGAATGACCCGTGCCCCGTGGGCAGGCAGCGTTCCTGGGCTTTGTCTGTTATTTCAGGCTGTGTCCAGAGGGCAGAGAAATGCCAGGCCCACTTCTAATTAAGGCAACTGAGGAAGGGAAATGTGAGTGGCTCATCTGGGAGGCAACATGAGGGGAGGAAATGCTGGTGAAGGATTCCCAGCTCTCCCGGGCACAGCCTCAGATACCCAGCCTGGTGAGATGCCCCCCTCCTGCTGCCTTGCTTGAGTTACTCCAGTGTGGGAGTCAGTGCCAGATATCTGATGGGGAACCCATGCAGGACTGGCAAGGAGGGATGAAGGAGATGAGCTCATGGGTATTTTCCTTCCCTCTCACACTCCTGTGAGTCAATAGCCCCGTTGAGCTGGAGCTGCTGCCCTGGAGAGGTTTGGGTCATGCAGGGAGACTTCGGTGAGCTGGTCACAACCCTCCTCTCTCTGATGGAAGCTGCTTGGAAGGAGAGAAGCACCCTGAGAAGAGCCACAGAGAGGGAAGGGGAACCCCAAGCAAAAGAGATGCTGAGTTTCCTGCAAAAAACCCACATGGATGGTAGCGAGGGCTCCTCAGGGTGGGGAAGCCTTTGGAATGAGACAGGCAGGCTGAGCCCCACTCCAGAGCTGAGTCATGGAGAAGGAAAACTTGAAGTCACACTCCAGATCTCCCTGTGGTCCAACGTGCCCAGGAAGAGCCTGATGGAGCAGCCACAGCAGCCTGTGCTGGCTGAGGATCCCGCTGGCTGTGCCCGCCGGTTGTCACGGGACAGGGTCACCCACGGGGCTGGGAGGCAGAGCTCACCCTGGCCTTGGGAGAAGGATCTCAGGACTCCTTGCAGGATGCCAGACCCTCTGCTGGGATCCTCAGAGGTCACTCCCACAACTGCTTTGGTGTCTATTACATATTATGTATTACAGATTACAGAAGCACAACGGTGGAGTTGGGATTAGGAGGAGGACACACAATTTCTGCTGATGCCAAACCAGAGGTGACAACCACTCTGGGGCTCTTTTCCCAGCATTATCCTTGTACCTTGGCATTTTTTTTTGATCCTAAAGAAAATAAAGAGGACAATATGATGCTGGCAGTGGCACTATTCCCTGGTGTGGTTATGACCCTTTGAAATTGCCACTTAAAACATGGAACTCCTCAGGTGCTTGGCTGCTTCTCTCTGGTTCTGTGTCCCCTCCATCCTGGACAGAAAACACCCCACTGAAAAATTCCCACTTCAAAAGCCAAGACATTCCAATGTGTCCACGCTCCCTGTGCCTATGTGGCACTGCCCTCTGCTGTCAGTGGCTGTGGGGACACTGGGCTGAGTAGAAACACCGAGATTTATGTTACCTGAGACACTTGAGAAGAACCTGGGAAGCCACAGAGGATGCTGTGCCCAGGACTGGGGCTGATCCCCAGGCGTGACAGGCAGCAAAGCCCTGGAGGGGTCAGTGCCTGCTCAGGCTTCCCTTTTGCCTGGGCTGAAAGCAGAAGTGGTGGCTATTTTTGGTGCTGCCTCACCTCGGAAAGAGTCACACACGCCCCAGAGCATCACCCAGGACATGGCACCTTCTGTGGGCAGAGGAAATGACTAACAGGGTCGCTGCCTTTCCATGACCCTCTGCCCTGGGGCTGCCTGGAGGAGTTTCCTTCCACGTGCTGGGATCACCAGCTGCTTGGGGACATGCATGAAAAATGACTCTTAAACTGTCTTTTCCAGCAGAGAAACACTCTGGCAAAGCCTCCCAATGAAAATAGTTTGTCCTCCCTTCCATCAACAGCCTTTTATTGCCTTTTCCTAAGCTGGAAGAACTCGAGTGGGAGGAGAAGGACACCCAACACGACCCCAGCGCTGGTCCCATCTCCCAAATTCTCCTCAATGAAAGGCCTCTAGATGGGGCTTTAATGCCATTTTGCTGCTGGTCTTTGCCAGGCTGTGACGGCCCATGGAGCCACTCAGCACCCAGCACCCATGGGGGCACACGGGGTGAGGGCACAGTGCCACCTGCCCCCAATCACTGGGATAAAGAAGCAGAGATATTCCCAGATCCTGGTGAATCACATGGATTTGAGGAAGGTCGTTTGGATTTGACATCCCCCCATCATATTCCAGCCCCCACCCCAAGGTGTGGTGGTGCAGAGACACAGAGGGAACCCCAAATCCAATGCACAGGTGGATGAGTGAAGTTTGAACGGTGCTTTTCCACAAGTTTTTTTGGTTTTGTTTTTTTTCCAAGGTTTGGTCAGGAACTGCACTGAGATGTTTTATACATTAAAAGTTAAAATGTCTTCCCCCCCTTCAAAAAATAAGCAGAATCCATGAAGTTTGCACAGTGCTGGGAAAACTGGAAATGTCTGAGTGCATGGCCAGTGGTGTGAATAAATTCACTGAGCTCCGTGTCAATCCAGGAGCTATTCCAGGACAAAAGGTTCATCCCCGTTATCCCACCCCCTGCGTGGCTCCTGTATCGGTTTGTCCCCAGACTCAGGGGCTCAGAAACACAGTCAGCACCACCAAGGTCACCCAAATCTGGCTGGCTTGTCATGCATCCCATTGTCACCTGCTGGGCACAGCTTAAAGCTGAGCTTAAACCCCTGAGGACGGTGGCTTTTGAGATGAGAGTGCAGTGCCAAGGATCTCTGTGTCCTCCTGTCCCTGTGGAAACACGGGGTGGCTCAGCAGTGTGACACACACACACTCAGGAGGGAAACCTTTTTGTTCTTGGGTGGCAGCAGAGCTGAAATTACCTCCAGCATGACGATGTCAGTGACGTCACCCACCTGGAAAAAAGCTGCCATAAAGGGTGACATTTAGGGCATTGACTGCTTCCCAGCCTTTGCACCACTGCTCTTGCCCGCTGGATCAGCCCTTGCCCATCTCCTTTCCATGCCCTTTGAGTCCCTGAAATATTGAGTGGGACAACTGTCCAGCCCTTCACAACTGCCCAGTTGTAGCCTGATGGATCAGCACTTGGAGCTGCAGCCCTTGTGTGCCCACACAGACATGGAACAGTCGGTGTTCCTGTGACTGACTGACCCTTGCACACCTGGCCCTTGCACAGCTGCCCATTCCTGGCACAGTCAGTCCTTTTATGATTGCTCTGCCCTGGCACACCAAGCCCTTGCACACCAAACTCTTAGTTGCCAAGGCCTGGCACATTCAGTCCTTGTACATGGAACTCTTGCACACCTGACCCTTGCACAACTGCCTTGCTCTGGCACATCCACCTCTTGCATGGCTCCCCATCCCTTGCCCAGCTGCCAATCCCTGGCACACCTGCTCCTTGCACACCCAGTCCTTGCACACCCAATCCTTACAGAACTGCCCAATCCTTGCACAGCTAACCATCCCTGGCATGTCCAGGCCTTGCACACACAATCCTTTCATGACTGACCAGCCCTTGCTCAGCTGCCTGGGTGTGGCACATCCATCCCTTTCATATCTGGCCCTTGAACAACGACCCATCCCTGGCACATCCACCCCTTGTACAACTGCCCTGATCCTTTCACGACTGCCTATCCCTGGCACATCCACCCCTTGTACAATAGCCCTGATCCTTGCCCGACCTCCCATCCCTTGCCCAGTTGCCAACCCCTGGCACACCCATCCCTAGCACACCTGGCTCTTCCTTGCACTGCTGCCCACCCCTCGTCCCGTGGCACACCCACCCCTGTCCCGCTCATCCCTTTCACCCCGAACCCCTTCCCTCCCAGCCACCTCCCACCCATCCCGGGGCGCCCCTTTTCCCGGCTCCCCCTCCCGCTCCCGCTCGCTCTCCCCGCCCCGCCGCTCCGTCCCTCCCCCGGGGGGGTGTCCCCGCATCCCGGCCCTCCCCTCTGCCGTGTCCCGCCCCCGGCCCGCCCCGCCGCCGGCCGGGCGCTCTCGGCCGGCCGCGCTATAAGAAGCGGGGCGGGCGGCGGGGCCGCAGCGGGCGCGGCGGGGGAACGAGATGAGCAGCGCCGGCGCCGCTGCAAGATGCTGGATGGACACGTCCTGCTGGGATGGCTCTCCTCCTGCGCGCTCCTAGGGCTGCTCGCCTGCGCCCCGCGGCCCTCCGCCGCCTACTTCGGGTAGGTGCCCCGTGCTCTCAGCTCCTGCTTTGCTAACTTTTACTTTAGTTTTTTTTCTTCTTTTTTTTTTCTTTTTTTAATGCGAAAGGGGGTTTTGCGCCTTGCCCGTCCCGCCCGAGGTGGGGATGCTGCGGTGCCGCTTCCCTCGCTGGGTGCGGGCATCCCGTGCCGCCGGCGCTGGCAGCACCCCTGGCAAAGGGGCACTGGCGGCGACAGCACCGTCCCCGCGGCTGTCCCGCGTCCCAGCGCTGCGAACCGAGCGACCCGAATCCCTTTGGAGCCGCCTGTCCCGGCCGTGCCCCGGGCAGGAGCTGCAGGGGTCGGGAAAACGCTCCGTTCGCCCCTTCCCCGCCGGAGTGACGCGCATGGAGGGCACCTGTAGCGCGCCAGGTGCGGGCTGCAACCCTCACCCGCATGGCACAGCCTCGAAAAAAATCTTTTTTTCCTCTCAGTTGAAGCGCGTGTTGGCAAGCGGCTGCTGGCATCACAGCGGCGGCGATGCTGGTTTTTTGGAGGGGTGCGTGCCGCTGCCACCGCCCCGGTGTGGTGCCATCCCGGGGGATCCGGGGGGTGCCCCCGGTGCGGAGCCGCATCCCGGCGCTCACCTGTGCGCGGGGCAGGGGTGTGGCCGGCAGGGGGCGCTCCCGGCCCGGCCGCGCAGGTGGATCCCGACCCCTCATCCCGCTTATCCCACTGATCCCGCTTATCCCCCTTTTCCCCTCTCCGGGAGCGCGGGGCTGAGCTGGAGGACCCAAATACAAGCCGCTCCCCGCCAACCACTTCAAAGTGTCCCGCAGCCACATCGCGGGGCTTCACCTCGCAGCGTCCTCCTCGCTGCTTTTTGGGGTGTTGCTGCCTTTTATCCTTTATTTTAAAACTATTTATCCCAGAATGTTGTGGGCTTGTGAGGAGACTGGGATGCGAGCAGCGAAATAAGAGGTTTCGGTGCAAGTTTACTCAAGAGTGATGATTCTTGCCTTTTTTTTTTTTTGTTTTTGGGATGTTGAGTTGTGACCGCTGGTAGGAGCCACTGGACCAGCCCTGGAGAACGTTTTAGCAGAGTTGAGGTTTTCCCCCTTCTTTCCAGTAAAACAAATCCTGGTGTTGAGGCTTGTCCATTGCTTGTGGTCTGGCAAAGTTTTCCAAACAGTGCTACTTACATCTTGTGTTTCCAACTCGAGAACCGTTTAACTTCCTGCTGCTGGGGCTGGTTTGCTGAGGAAACAGCCTGTCCTGTGTGTGCAGGTTTTTAGGAAAAGCCCTCTTCTCCCTCAGCAGCACACAGAGGGCTGTACTCAGCCTGGTAGCTCATGTGTCTGCTGAAGACCACCGGCACTGAGCAGCTGAATTGTGCCTTGGGGACTGACAGGGTTTGGAAGGAGCTTGGCTGTAACTCTCCTATTAATCTGTGCAGTGCTGGTATCTGCTCCAGTGCAGCAGGTAACTCATTCCAGTTCCTGCTGGGATTTCTCTCCTGGCTGCTGGAGATTTTAACTTAAGAGGGAACATGTTGAGGCACTGCTGGGTCTGTCCTGACCACTTTGGATTATTCTGTCTCGGTAGAGCTGCTGTTTCTGATTTGAGACTCCCTCTCTGGCAGTAAGGAGGGGAATAGGAGATTCCAGATGTGCACCCAGCCAGATGTGCACTCTGTGGCGTGCAGCGGAGTTTGCTTATGCAAAGCATCCTGAGCTCTGCTTAAAGCCACAGCGAAGGAGCAGCATCTGCTGCTAATCTGCTCTTTGTTCTTCGCAGAGGCTGCACTTGCTGAGCTGCTGGGGACACTGGGAGCAGTCAGAGCTCAGATCCCAGGTCCTGATAATCCCTGGAGGGATATAACAAGTGTGTGTGGAAGAGCTGAGCTCTCCTCACTGTGAGTTCTGTGTATTGAAAAGGAAGGAAATCTTACACGGTGAAAAGCCGGTTGTTCCTGCAGAACTGTCCCTGCAAGTGCCCTCTGAAGGCTGATATTGATGCTTCTTCCTATGGAGAAGCTGCTCCAGGAGAGGAAGCACATCTGTTTATTCTAATGAATCTTTCCTAGACACATGAATGCATCATTTGAGCTAAAATATTGAATTGTGCTCAGTTAATGCATCAACCTTTCTAGGCAGGGAAAGGGATGCTCCTTCCCAGTTTGAGGCATCACCAAAGTCTCCATGACACCTTTTGGTGGCCTGCTGGACCCTCTGCTGTGGGTTTTGACATCCCTGTGAGGGGAGATGGTGGGGCACAGACTGTGCTAAACAGATGTCACGGTGTAGCTGCAGCTTGGCTGCTTCACTCCACAGTCTGGAGGGGGACAGGGACAGCTGTGGATGATCCCTTCCCTCCCATCCCCAATGTCTAATTTCAGGGAAAGAATTCAGTGTCTCCAAATGTGTGGCCTGGTGGGGAATTAGTGGGGACAGAAATGGGGCATGGTTACACGATAACAAGATTGTGTCAGCATGTAGTTATGTCTGGGGCTGTCCCGAGGGGCAGCCAGAGAGCGGGAGGGGATGCTGGGCTGGGAATACCACGGCTGGAGGCTGCTCCTGCTGCCCTGGAAGTCTGGCTGAGGCGTTTTTGGAGGGATGCACAAGCAGCCAAGAGTGATAAATGCCCTCTGGAAGCGGAGCTTGGTGTGTGTGTGTGAGGTAATGTTGGTGCAGATGGGGCTCTGGCTGCTGCCTTGCTCCAGCCCCAGGCTGCCTGGTGAGGAGATGTGCTGAAGGAAATGGTTCACTGGCCAGGGTAAAGGGAGGGGCAGGTTTTTCCCTTGCCTTAGAATGATCTGGCAGACTGGGTGTTGCTGATCTCCTCCCTGGAGCAGGAGAGAAGCAGGTGCCAGGTCGATGTGGAGCTGATACACAGCAACGGCAGGACCGGAGGTGATGCTGGTGTGTGAGAACCTGCTGGCACCTGCTCAGGAGAGGGTTTGGGGGTTATAGTCAGCCCTAACTACTGGAAAACAACTGGAAGAGACTGGCTGCAGGGATGTGGTGATGCTACAGCTCCCAAGGTTTGTCTGACAAGAGACTTGCTGATGCTAAACAGGAGAAACCATGTCTGCAAAACTGAGCACAGCCCTCATGGCTGGCTGTGTGTCCAGAGCTGCACATCAGGATGCCTGATGGGTGCACTTTGGGGTAGGAGAACATGTAGGAAACTGTTCCAGGCTGAGTCTGCACCAGAGGGGGAAGCATTGCCTTGAGAGAAGTGTCAGCTGAGAGCCATGTGTTGAGATGCACTGGCTGCTCCACAAGTTCCCAAAGCTTTTCTGCTCAGCCACGGCCTCTGCAGCTGGGCTGTCTGAAAACTAATTTGCACCATATTCCAACTGGCTGGTGAGGGTAGTTTGGAGCAGCCCCAGCCCACTGGGATCCCTGAGAAAGCATTGCATTTCACTTTTCCTCCCCGCTCTGCTTTCCCTGCTCTTTACACGCTCAGGGTGTGGGTACCTCCCCTCCTCCCTTTCCTCTCTCCAGTGTGGCTGGGGGTGGTGGAAATGCCAGAGTGGCATCTGGGAATTGTGTTGGGTCTTGCTCTGCCGGGTTCTGGAAGTGGCAGATGACAAGATTAGCCGTGCTGGGGTGACAGGCAGGCTGAGGAACTTCAATCTTGCCATGCCCTGGTGCTGGTGGGAAGGGAGACCAGCCTTTAGGAGCTGCTGCTTTCCTGAGCTGCCCGATCTGTGGATCTGTCCGGGCCATAAATCAACCCCCCTCTATTTCTTTCTGGGTGTTCTGATTTAGAGTCTGACTCAGTTTTGCTGCACCCCTTCCTTGTTTTTTTTCTTGCTGAAGGAGCCTTTACAGCGTGCTGGGATTTGCTCTGCTGTCCCCTGAGCAGCAGAAGGGGCCGAGCAGCTCTGCCCCCTCCGCAAACACTTGTCAAGACAGTAGTAATGTTACAAGTGGCTCCTGCTTACATAGTGTTTATATTGACAGATTGCAATGTTCTTCATAAATGTAACTGATCTGAGCACTGCACGCAGGCAACAGGAACCCTCAAATGCTCGCGGGGGGGACGGGGAGGGAGGGGAAGCATAACTTGCCCTAATTTACCAACACACCCCTGGTAAGAGCAGGTCCTTTGGTGCACAGTGGGAGTTTGTAGTGTGGGAAGTGCAATGTGTTTTTATTCCCTTTGGCAGGTGCAGAAGAGGTGCCCACAAACCTAATGACATGCTGTAGGTGCTGCTGGGTAGAAATCTTGTAGTTCAGGGTGTAGTTTTGCTAAAAGTATTTGGAAAGGAGCTGGATATTGGATTTGAAGGAGTATTCAGGAGTTGTGATTGCTGTGAGTGTGGGTGGTGGGCACTAATCAGGCTCCCCAGGGCAGTGGGCACAGTCCCAAGGCTGCCACAGCTCCAGGAGTGTTTGGATGATCCTTTGGGGCACAGGGTGTGACTCTTGGGGATGATCCTGTGCAGGGCTAAGGGTTGGATTCTTCTCCTTGTGGATCTCTTCCAACTGGGCATCTTCTGTGATTCTGCCTTCCTGACAAGGGTGATCTTCCAAACTGCCCCTACGAGCGCCAGCGTGAATGTCACCTCCAATAAAATCGAGCCCACAAACAAATGTCACTTCCAATAAAATCAAACCCACAAATAAATGTCACCTCTAACAAAAGCGAGCTGCAAAAAACAGCCTGTGGCACATGGTGGGTGCTGCCATGACTGGTGCCACCTTCAGGCTGGCTGTCCCTGTCACTGGATGGGGGTGTGGGGCCACCCGAAGGCGTGCGAAGCTGCTGCTCCGGAGCCCGAGTGCCTTTTGGCTTTTCCCGAGCGCCTTTTGGCTTTTCCCGAGCACGTCGCTCTCTCCTCCCTGCCGTGTGTGAGATGGACCAACTGGGCCTCAGAGCAACCCAAAAAAACAAAACCTGGGCTCGGCTGGCGAGGCAGGAATGCGGAGCTCGGGCAAACACAGCTGGAGGCAGCTCCTTGCACTGCTGGCAGTGCCACTTGGCCATCCCGCCCCGTCGTGTTCTGTCTCTTCTCTCCGTGGGTTTTTGGGGTGCTGCGTTTTCAGGGTTTCTAGGAAGGGTGTGCCTGTGGGTTTGGTTTGTGTGTGTTTTATTTCCACCCCCCTCTCCCTGCCTTTTTTTTTTGAGCTGGGTGAGTTGACAGGAAGGGACTGCACTGAGGCCTGCCTGGCATCCCTCCCAAAAGTGGCCTCTCTGGGTCAATTCAAAGCAGTGTTTAACCTCCATTCCTGTGCCCCGTGGAACCCCGTGCCCAGAAGTAGCATTTGCTTTGTAGTTGCTTGGAAGTGGCACTGGATTTGGTGATGTGCCATAAGGGTGGTGGCAAACCCAGGAACACTTGGAAAAATAACTGTGTGCAGGGAAGGTCTGCCAGACCTGCATCTCCATCCCTGGGGACCAGGATCTGTCCCAGACCAGGCTGGGAAGTACCTGAAAGCTCCTCTTCCCTGCTGTGTGCTTAGAGGATGGAGCAACATTTAATCTAGATAGAGATCACTATTTTTTGGTTTATATGCTCTGGATTGACCACGTTGCTTGAGATTTGGGAACCACTACCTTGTGCCTCAGTTTCCTTCCCTTGGAAAGACACTTGAGGTTCAACTTAATGCTGAGAATTGTCACGGCCTGTGTGTCCAAATACTGCAAAGTTTTATGTTTATGCTGTAAATGACACCCTGGGGTAGGAGATGGTTTGTTAGGAGAATATTGAATATCTAATTGGCAAAGCAGGAGTCCAGTTCTTCAGCCTGGTGATGCAGGACTAGAGAGCAGGAACCCCCAGGACTCTGGTCTCCTGGTGAAAGGCCTGGTCAATGATTAACTTGCTTTCTGGAAACTGCTTACAGCAATTAAAAGGGAGTCCAGCCCCACAACCCCAACACAAAAAGCCCAAGAGTGTTTAATAATTAAAGACCTTGTGCTTTATGTGGGGTAATGAGGAGGCCTCGAGGCTTATTCTGTGCCAGGTAATTGAATTAGGTTTGGGATTGGGAAGGGGGAGGAAGTTAAATGGAAGGTCTGGGGACTTCATGGAGAAGCCACTGTGATGCTTCTTAGTTTGAATCTTTCTCACCATTGAGTTCTGTCAGGTTTTGCTGCTCTCTTGATTTTTCTGTCTGTTTAACCCCCTGTGCTGGCAGACTGGGTGTAATTGTCACCTGGAGAAACATGGGCTGGTGTGGGTTGGAAAGGACCTTAAAGACCCCCCTAATTCCATCCCCCTGCCATGGGCAGGGACACCTTCCACTAGTCCAAGTTGCTCCAGCCTGGCCTTGGACACTCCCAGAGATGGGGCAGCCACAGCTGCTCTGGGCAACCTGTGCCAGGGCCTGCCCACCCTTACAGGGAAGAATTTCTTCCTAATAACTCCTCTAAACCTGCTCTCTCTCAGTTCAAAGCTATTCCCCCTTGTCCTACCGCTCTCTGCTTGTGTAAAAAGTCCTCTCCAGCTCTCTTAGGTGTTCCTGGCTGAGAGATGCTCCATTCCATTCCTTTCATTTAAGGATGTGCTGACAGTGCCTTTAATCCTAATAAATGTTATTTAATGACTCCTTAAGATTTTTCTTTTTTTTTTTCATGCTGAACTAAGATACCACAGAGGTGACTGAGCATCATTGGTGTTCCCACTGCAGGAGGAAATTCCTGGTGCAGAGCTGGTCAGAGCTGCACAGGGGTGGTGGGACCTCCAAATTTTGGCTCAGGGGAGCTGAAGGCTGGACTTTACCTGCCCTGTCTCTCTTGCCTCCCTGTGCATTGATACTTTCTAGGAGGGACTTGGGTTGGAAGGAGGATTTTGGAGGTCTTACACTAGGATATAAGCATAAGTCCTCTGGGGAGAGGCTGAGGGAGCTGGGGGTGTTTAGCCTGGAGAAGAGGAGGCTCAGAGGTGACCTCAGCACTGTCTGGAACTGCCTGAAGGGAAGTTGTGGCCAGGTGGGGGTTGGTCTCTTCTCCCAGGCACTCAGCAATAGGACAAGGGGGCACGATGGGCTCAAGCTCTGCCAGGGGAAATTGAAGTTGGAGATCAGAAAAACTTCTTTGCAGAGAGAGTGCTCAGGGATTGGAATGGGCTGCCCAGAGAGGGGGTGGATTCCCCATCCCTGGAGGTTTTTCAACTGAGCTTGGCCGTGGCACTGAGTGCCATGATCTGGTAAAGGGACTGGAGTTGGACCAAGGGTTGGACTTGATGATCTCAGAGATCTTTTCCAACCCAATCAATTCTGTGATAACCCTGCTCAGGTGACAGTCTTGAACAGGGACTTGGGTCACCAGAGGTGGAAGGTCTTGTGCTGCCAGAAGCTCCATATCTCTGCTCCAGTTACCCAGCGTGATGTGGCACCTTCAGGGCTTGGAATGGATCAACTCTCAGCATAACTGTTGCTGTCTGAGGTGTTTGAGGAGAGGACTCGATGCATTAGAACTGTCTTGACCTGCTCTCTCCCACAGGGGTGGGGTGGCCCTTGCTTAGTTCATGGTAAAACCTTTTGTTTGACACAAACTCCTTTACCCCAAGTTCTCAAACTGTCCAGGTAGCAACCTGCCAGCTTCCCTCAGGGCGTGTTGAAGCAATCCAAGAAGTCTCCCACACCTGGCTTTGCAGTCTGCAAACATGCTGAGCCTCTGGCTTCCCTCCATGCTGAAGCAGCCCTTGCTCTTTGCAGCCAAAAACACCTCTCTGGTGGCTTGTAGTGTGTTAATACAATTGGTTTCTCCATCTGAGGAGAAGTCCTTGAGCAGAGGGCCTGTTGTTTGTGCTCTTAAATGGTCATGGGGGGGCCACTGCTGTGGCTGCAGGTCCTGGTCCAAGATGTGATCCAGCTGCAGGCTGGACTGGTGGGATAGGTTTTCCTGACTCCTGGTAGGAGGCAGCTCAGGTGAAGTTGAGTAGGAGCCAGCCATTGCTGTGGTGCTGGGTGGAAAGGGTTAACCCTTTCAAAGCCCGATTTTTTTTGCCATCTAATTACAAATTCTCCCCTCTTCTGTTTTTAAACTGTGCCTTTTAAGGTTCTCTCAGATGGTGGCTGTGAGTGCTAATGAGCCTTATCTCTGGAGATACTGTCATAAAATACACTTATGAAGTTTATCAGCTCAGTAAGCTTTACATTTCATTGTAATTCATGTTTGCACTGCCCAGAGTGGAACAGGGAGTATTTTCACTGCGTGGATAAACAGCAGTTACAGGATTTGCTGGAGCTGATAGAAAAAAAAATCTATCCTGACTTTCTTCCCTCTCAGCTGTTGCAGAGAACTCTTGTTTCAAATGGATCCAGCAGCTCCTGCATGTGCTCTGTAGTCCTTCCAGGCTGTTTGTGACCTTAAATCATTCTTCTCTGACATGTGGGGAGTGTTTTGTTAATTCGGTTGCTGAGGGGGTTTCTTTGGGGGGGAAGGGGAAATGACAGGTTAAAACAACTTGAACTCTTTCTTTGGAAAGAACACAGAGGAAAACGGCTCTTCTTAGACATCCAGGGCAGAACATGCAAACTCAACAGTCTGTGACATTAATGCTGAGTCTGTGCTGGCTTGGAGGGTGCAGTTCCTCCTGGTGGGATTTTGGGCTCTGTGGGAGCTGACATGAATTTTGTGAGTGGATTTGATTAAAATAGGATTAATTAGACTGCCAGATGCTTGTGGAGTTTGGGGCAAAGCTTGCTCTGAGTTCTGCATCTGCTGTGCACTGGGTGGATGAGTTTCATAACCAGAGCAGAAGTTTCTGTCTTGGAAAAACTGCCCCAAGTCTTCCAGAGGTTCAAACAGCAGAACTGGCCATTGACTGTGTGTGGCAGGAGGTGGTTCCTTGTGCTGTGGAGCAACATGTGATTTCCCCTGGGTGTGAATGGAACACTGAGAGGCCCATACAATATCTGAGCTGAGCTTAAAAACCTGTCTAATGGTCCTGTCTGGCTGAGGCAATCCTGGGAGGAATGGGCAGAAGTTCAGCCAGAACCTTGGTCTGCTCTTAAACTTCTCTAAAGCCACATCTTAGCAGCCTCCCAGCACAAGTAGGGTCAGGCAGATGTTTTCAAACCCAAGTGCTGTTGGAAGAGGTCAGATGATGAACAAAAGAATTAGAAGTCCATCTACTTTTGGTCTACTTATTTTGTTCTTCTATTGTTAGTAATGGAAAGTGAGCAGTGCCATGATCTGGTAAAGGGACTGGAGTTGGACCAAGGGTTGGGCTTGATGATCTTGAAGGTCTTTTCCAACCCAATCCATTCTATGATTTGGAAGTACACAAGGGTGAGTCTTGAGTGTGACCTCTGGGTCTTGTGTGATGTGCAGGTGGGTGAGACGGGTGACAAAGATAAATACCTTTGGTGCACAGAGCCCACAGCTTGATCTTACTGCTGCTGGATCTTAAGCATCTCTTAACTCTGGCCCTGGAGAGACCTTGGAGCTCTTTCCAGTGCCTAAAGGGGCTCCAGGAGAGCTGGAGAGGGATTTGGGACAAGGACATGGAGTGACAGGACTAGAAGGAATGACTTCAAACTGAAACAGTAAGTTTAGATGGGATATTGGGAAGGAATTCCTGGCTGGGAGGGTGGGCAGGCCCTGGCACAGGTTGCCCAGAGAATCTGTGGCTGCCCCATCCCTGAAATTGTCCAAGGCCAGGCTGGATGGGACTTGGAGCAACCTGGGCTAGTGGGAGGTGTCCCTGCCCATGGCAGGGGGTGGAATGGGATGGTCTTTATGGTCCCATCTGTCCCAAACCATTCAATGATTCTTCTCCAAAGGTGCTGGTAATGACTCTGCTTCAAAGACACTGGTGGGGCCAGATGAACATCTCCTGGGGGGCTCACCCATATCTTCAAGAATACCTGTTCTAACTTCCACTCAGAGCAAGTTACTACCCTTGAATTCCACCTCCACTGAGTGCCTCCTGCTCCCTGCTCTCATCCATCAGCTGGATGTGACAGCTTGCCCAGCCCTGCCCGTGGGAGCGAGCTCTGAGCTCCTCCAGAGCGTGTGGGAGTGCCCTGCTGCTCACTGACCCCCTGGGCTTGGCTGGAGGGCTGCAGGATCACCCCAGGGCTGTCCATCTGCTGAGCCTTGGCATGCACAGCCTGGCAGGTTCCTCTCAAGACTCGTGGGGATACTTGTAGACCTCTCCCACCTGATTCCTTAAGAGGAACAGCACAAAGGCATTGCTGTCTCCTCATGGTTTGCCTTCAGCAAATTCCCAGTGTAAACCTCAGCCCCTGCTGAGCTGGGTGCATTGTGTTTTCAACTGTTACAGTGAGCTCAGACCTCTAAATATCCTCATTTTAATGTCATCTCTGAAGATTGATTATTTTTTTTTATTATTTAAGATTGGTGCTCTGATGTTTGGCATTGCAACAAAACAAAGCCAGGCAGCCCTGGGGGGTGTAACTGCACTTTTGGTAGAGATTGCAGCTGGAGATTGCAGGGGAAGGTGCTCCAGAGGACTTTGTGGGGCTTCCCATCTGCATTTTAGGATTACTGTCAGCAAACACCTTGCTCTCTGAAGTGGATTCAGGGGGCAGTGTGGCTGAGGGCACAGCAAAGAAAATGTGCTTCTACTTGAGCTTAACACAGAAAGGCCACTGTGTTTTGGTGTTTCTCAGCCTCAGGTTCAAGTATCCCAATCCTCCCAGGTCTGAGGAGGCCTGGGTACCTCCTTCAGTGGTCTCAGAGAAGAGTTCTGGTGTCCTCCCTCATGTTTGGGGGCATCTGCCCACCTGGGGCACATCATGGCACTCCTGCAGAGGGTCTGCCTGTAGAGCTGAGCTTCCCCCTCGTACAGACCCAGCTTTGGGCCAGCTCAGGGGTGAGAGATGATGTGAGTCAATGAGCTGTGACACGTGCTGTGACATCAGAGTGCCCGGGAGCCAAGTTCACCCCAGGGCTGAGGAGTTCACCTGGAGTCAGGGCAGCTGGTGGGGTTGGGTACCTGGGAAACAGCTGAGTGGGTGCATTTGGGAGGAGGGTCCACTTTGAACTGGACCCACTGGTGTTGGCTACAGGGACCTCTCCCAGTACAGTCAGAGCCTTCAGGGAACCTTTCCCAGCTCAGGGATGCAGAGTTCAGCTTACAGCTCTCCAGTGCTGCCCATCTCCTGTGATGAGAAACCCAATCCTGGAGCCCAAAGCCCTCTGGGGACAGTTCACCAGAACTGAGACTTGATTTAAAAGAACTGACTTGTTTGGCTTAATCTTGACAAAATTCTTTTCTAGCCCTAATCCTCTTCCAGTGTAAGGTGAGATGTTGAAATACCTGGCAAACTTAGAGCACAACTCTTTTTGCATCTCTGGGCCTCCCTGTAATCAAAGGTGAGGGGGGTAGGGATGTTTTCAGCCCCTGCCAGACATAAATCTCCTGATGGGAGCAGGCAGGGAGCTGTTTCCCAGTCTGTGGTTAACAAGCTGATCTGACAGGCCAGAGGTGAAACAACCACTTGAGCTGAATTACAGGCACTGACCAAAGATCCAGCACTCCCTTTGGCTCATTAGCACAGCTGTGTTGCATCCCTGGGGACTGTTTCTATCTTCTGGCTTGTCCTGTGTTGACTCTGGAAATCCAGAGGCTTAGCTTGAGTTTCAAGAGAGGACTAAAGCTGAAGAGCTGCTCCTGGGAGGGTGTGAGCTGGACTAAGGAAGGCTTTGAGCAGTGCCTGTGGTCAGTGTTACAGCCTGCCATGTCCCTTTTGATTTCTGTAGCTGATGAAAATGTATCTGTAGGAAGAGTCCTGTGTCTCTGCAAGGTGCAGGACAGATGGTGTCTGGAAGGGAGTAGGACCAGGGATGGCCTTGCATTTGTCTTCTGAGCTTGCAGAGGGATCAACAACCATGCAGCAACAAACCTCACCTGATGCAGTGGAGATGCCTTACAAGTAACTGCAGTCTGTCTCTGGGGATTTGGTGTTCCCAGTTTTCCCCAGTGCACGGACTGGGTTCACCAGAGCTGTCCCAGACAGTGCCTTGTGGGAGGTACCAGGGGAAGGGAAGGGCATCCTCCCTCATCCCTGCATCCTTTGAGGCCCTGGTGCTGCTGCAGAGCTCATGGAAAATGTGAGGGCGGGAGCTGGCGCTGGGAGGGGCGAGGTGAGCTCCACAGCTTGGCCTCCTCTGACTCACTGAGACAAAAATCCCTCAGTTTGGGACTGCACCAGGCTGGGTGCCCCTGGGACGTGGTGCCACTGGGTGTGTTTCTCAGCTGGCTGGGGTTGGGTGCTCTCCCTGTCAGCAGTGGGGCACCTGGGGGTGTGGAGGTGGGTGGTGATGCCATCTGCTCCCAGAGGCTGATGGCTCCAGCACTGAGGAGTGAGGGGTGAGGCTGAGGAGCTGCTCCAGGGGATGCTGATGGACACGTCAGCAGGGCAGTTGGGTGGCCTTCTCCAAACAGATGCTCCTGCCTGCGTGTGGGGGTGTTTACTCTGTTACCAGAGCTCTTGGGAGGGCTCCTTTCAAGTGCTTCTGGTTGAAGTGGCTCTAAAGCTGGGTCTGGTCTGCCTGGGTGTGTTCAGGGGCCTGGGGGAAGTTGTACCCAATTAAACAGGGGGCTGAAGGGAGTGGAGAGGTTGGATCTGCGTGCCTTTGGGCACATCATAGAATCGTAGAATTGATTGGGTTGGAAAAGACCTCCGAGATCATCGAGTCCAACCCTTGGTCCAACTCCAGTCCCTTTACCAGATCATGGCACTCAGTGCCACGGCCAAGCTCAGCTGAAAAACCTCCAGGGATGGGGAATCCAGCCCCTCTCTGGGCAGCCCATTCCAATGCCTGAGCACTCTCTCTGCAAAGAAGTTTTTTCTCATCTCCAACTTCAATTTCCCCTGGCAGAGCTTGAGCCCATCGTGCCCCCTTGTCCTATTGCTGAGTGCCTGGGAGAAGAGACCAACCCCCAGGTGGCCAGAACTTCCCTTCAAGCAGTTCCAGACAGTGCTGAGGTCACCTCTGAGCCTCCTCTTCTCCAGGCTAAACACCCCCAGCTCCCTCAGCCTCTCCCCACAGCACTTGTGCTCCAGTCCCTTCTCCAGCCTCGTTGCTCTTCTCTGGCCCCGCTCCAGCCCCTCAGTATCTTTTCATCAAGGCACTTCAGCTGTGAACCAGGACTGTTCTCCCAGTGAGCAGGCTGTGTGCTGAGTCAGGGGCTTGGGGCACATCCCTTGGTTCTTCTCAGGGCTCCAAAGGGCTGTTGGACTACGGACCATATCTGAAAGTGCCTGCAGTGTGACACTGATGAAGCAGAGCCCTTTGTGCTGGTTGCTGGTCCTGTTGTAGCAATAAAAGAGGTTCAGAGACAGGCATATGGGGGTCCTACTGATGGCTTAGTGAGCTCTGAAGGGTTTATAAGCAGAAGACATCAAACTTCAGCCCAGAAGGTCTGACTGCAAAACAAGATGAGTAGTGGAGGCTTCTGCAAAACAAGATGAGTTGTGGAGCCTTCACTTCAGGCTCCACTCCTCAGGCAGTGTTGCACCTGCTCTCCTTTCCAGGGAGATGCGTGGCTGCATTTCCAGGGCAGCTGCTGCCCTTGCTTAAAGCACCAGCCACACATTTCTCTTGCTGCTGTCAGCTGCCCCAGAGCCTCTGTTTGTGTATCTAAAACCTGAAGGCTGGAGAAGGAAGAAACCTGACCAGTGCAATGGAAACCTTCAATTCCCTGCGGTCCCAGGAGGAGGAGAAGAGGAGCTTCAGGCTGGAGCTCGGAATGAACTTCATTTGTACGCTGCCTCGCCTCTCCAGGAGGAGCAGCAGCCAGGAAAAATATCAACAGTTCCATTAAAAAGTCTGCTGGTTTGCTAAAGTAGTGGAACAAACATACCTGTAGGTAAAAGGGCCCGAACCGCACAGGAAACATTAAGTGGAGCGAACACACGCAGCCTCTCTGCCTCTGCCCTGGGTGTCTCCCAGACCAAAAACGCTGCCTCCATGGCAATGTGGACATCAAACAGCAGCTGGGGGGATTATTCTTAGCTGGGGAAGAACTGGCTGGGATGGAGCAGGGGCTCGGTGCTTTCCTAGAAAGGCAAAACCTGTGCTGAGCCTGCTCGGTGCTGCTGCCTGGTCTGGGGGTGCCTGGAGTGAAAGCAGGGGCAGGGGGTGCTTTGGGGTGGGTTTTAACCCTCTCTTTGATTTCTCTCGCCCCTCTTAACTTCCCATTCCCTGTTTCTTTGGGAACTGTGAAGTGTTTTTGCTCAATGAGCCCAGTTGAAAAGCTGGGGTGGAAACCAGTGGGAAGTGGGCAACAAATTGGGGAAAGGGGTGGGTGTGATGGCACTAAATGAGGAAACCAACCACCCTCAGCATTAGTGTGTGTTGAGTTTGACCCCTTCAGTCCTCCCTTGAGCCCAAATGCATCCTCTGACTTCTTCAGGACAGAGGGAACAGAGACCTGCATTTCATATTTCAGTAAGGGATGTGAGCCTCAAGCGTGGCTTGGGTGAGAGATGCTGCCAGCACTTCTTGGACCAGTACCCTGGTCCCTGAGCTGCCCAGAAAAACCAGCTTCCCCTTGGCCATGCCCGGGGAACTCGGTATGTACAGAAAATACACGTGGAAAATGCCTTTGGTTGCAACCAGATGGCACCTGTCAAGCACAAGTAGACGTTTCTATTAGTGCTCTGATTTGAGTGTTTTGGATCCCTCCCAGCCTCTCTCCCTGTCCTCCCAGAGCAGCCCCAGAGGCAGATTGATGGGATTATTGCAGCCTAGAGACAGTCCCTGTGCTCCCAGGCCTCATCTGCACAGCCACTTAGCACAACTAATCTGAACTGACTTTTAAAGTGGATTAGTTCAATTACTCTTAACTAGCCCTGGTGGAAACACTCTCCTTGGGGATTAAAGGCCCTTAATTCACTTTAACAGACTTGATTTCAATGCAAATCAGGCTAAACTGAATTAAGGGCACTTTAGAGCCTTGTTTGGAGGAGGCACTCCAAAAGTGATGTGGTTTAACCACCCCACTTTGCATTCCTGTGCTCGATTCATTCCACTTAGCATTGCTGCAGTGTCCCCTTACAGATGACTAATATGGGCAGCCTCTCACTTAGAGAGCTGCAAACATTTTACCTCTGCTAATGTGTGAACCAGCTCCTCTGAAAAGCTGCTGCATCTGCTGCCCCGGTGCTTTAAATTGCCCAACCAGGGTGTTGGAGAGGTGTTTGCTCTCCCTTATTTTTTTTAACTCTTTTTCTTTGCCTAATCTTGCTTTTTTTTTCCCTCTGTGATTCTTCCAACCAAGCTCTTTTTCACTTAAAAATGCAGGGCAGTGAGTCACACATCAGTTTTTCTCTGCTGTCCTGCAGGCACTGGCTGAACTGGGAATACTTGACCCACAGCACACTCATCCTCTTAGCTCAGTAATTTAACCCCCCACTTGAGGACGAGCTGTGGTTGTGAGAGGCTTTGGTCTCTATTTTCCTTGAAGTTTGAGTGAAAAACAGTCATTACATGTGGTGCCCTGGGCAAATGTGCAGGATAATTCCTGCTTTGGAGACACTTTGGTGGGACAGGGTTTTCTGGTTCTCTTCTGTGTTTTGCAGTCAGATGATGAGTGTGTTGGGGTGAAGAGGGGAATCCTGTCAGTGCCAGGGAAGATTCCTGAGCACATTTTTTTCCTTCATATTGACCTTAAATACCAACTCTGCTTTCTGAAGGGGAGAGGGGGTAACGCTGACCCTCTGCAGATGGGGCTCTCCATCCCCTTGCCCCTGTCCCTGCAGCCCATTATCTGATGTAATCCCATCCTGAGCCCCCTGTTTTGCTGCTCTGAGCCCAAATTCAATCCTTGCTGAGTGGCCACCAGTAGACTGGGGAGGGAATGGTTATTTGGCCCAGCTTTGTCACCTTTCCTGGGGGTGGTGGCCGAGGAGGGGAAGGGTTAAACCTGATGACTGAAATGATGCCAACATTGCTCTTGGTGCTGCTTCTCCAGCCTGCCAGAGCCAAGGTTTATTTTACTAATGGCCCTGTGTAACTTCACCCTCCTCTCCTGCTTAGGATATTTCAGCTCCTCTACTTAGTTTAGCATCACTTGAGAAATGGGTGAGCAGTTTGGGTGGTCACAGCAGCAACTGGCAGCTATATAAGGATTTTTTTGGGGGTGGGGGAGAGGACAAACCTTCAGTTTCTTTAGGTTGGGTTTTAATGGCATTTAGGAAGAGTCCCCACAGGCTGTGGGGAGGGGACAGACACTGGCAACAAGCAGGACATGGATGGTGCTGCCCTGGTGTGTGTGGGCTGTGAGACCCCTCAGGCCCCACTGTGCAGAGTCTGCATCTCACTTATGGCTCTGGCTGAACCATAAACTGATTTAATCTCATTTTCTTACCACCAAGAAGCTCCTCCTTCCCTCTCTGTAGCAGCTTGTGTGTGGCTGAAGGACATCACCATGCTGCTCTCAGGCTTGGCCATGAGGTGGGGACAAATAACGACCATGTGGGTGTTTGCTGATGTGGTTGGACACTAAAATGTGGTTTCTCTGGTTAAGTTTCCTGGAGCAATGATGTAAAGCAGTGGTCAGATCTTGGGAGGTTTCTTCTTATTCTTGCCACAGAATCACAGGAAGGCTTGGATTGCAAGGGACCTTAAAGCCCCATCCAGTGCCACCCCCTGCCGTGGACAGGGACACCTCCCACTGTCCCAGGTTGCTCCAAGCTCTGTCCAGGCATGTCTTCTAGGGATGGGGCAGCCACAGTTCTGCCAGGACTTCAACACCCTCTGAGTAAAAGCACTTCTTCCTAATATCTAACCTAAATCACAAGTCCTGCTCAGAGAGTACCCTGAAAAAAAATACCCAGAGGATTCTCCACCACTGGGGGAAAAAGTCCTATCACTGCATTGTATCTTTAGGGTTTTAGGTACCTGACCCAAGACCTCTGTCTCCCTAAGTTTTGGTGGCAATGCCTGATAAGTTTAACACAATGAGGTGCTGGTGTTTCCCTCTTTAGAACATGAGGCCATTAACCTCCTCTCTAGTACTTAAAGACTTTCTGGGGCTACTGCTCTGGGAAGTATGAAAATAATGACTGCTGAGAACACCTCACTTGTGTGAGGAGCTGAGTTGTAACTTCACTCCTGAGAAAACACCAAGGTCTTGCTGAGAGATGTTTCACCCAAGCAAACACTTTCACTTGGGGATGATGTTTTTGGGCCTCAGGATCGATGGAGAGGAGCATTAATACATCCCACAAAATCTTCTTTCTTAGGGGTGCCTGGGGGACTACCATCCCTGGGAGTGTCCAAGGGCAGGTTGGATGGGGTTTGGAGCAATCTGATCTAGTGGAAGGTGTCCCTGCCCATGGCAGGGGGTTGGAATGGGATGATTTTTAAGGTCCCTTCCAGCCCAAGCCATTCTGTGATTCTGTGACCATTCCAGGATAGCTCTTTGAAGTATATGAAGTTCAGGTTGATCTCCATAATCCAAAGGGGGAGTCTAACAAGCTGCCTTCCAAGTGGGAACTGTTCACACCAAAGAGCAGCCCATAGTGTGGCTTCCTGGAGGGGTGTCAGGGAGCTCCAAGCCTGCCCTTTAAGTGATCAGAAGTGCTGGAAACCTTAAATGTAAGACCTGCATAGTCCTGTGAGCTGCATTTTAGACCCAAATGAGATGATTTCACTTGAGGTACAATTTCTTCCATTGTGCATTGCAATGACCTTTAGTAAAGGACCTCCTGGAGTGGCGCTTGAAATGGGGTTTCAGTAGGTAGATGATAACCTGGCAACATCCAAATTGAATTCTCCCTTCTGTGAATCTTCAGCCTGTTGGTATTTGTGGGACTGGGGAGATTTCCTTGCTTTATTTTCAGCCTCTGTAAATTGACCCCTTCTTTCTACTCCTGCAGCTTGCTGACAGTGTTGGAAGTAGCTGCTGTAAGAGAGAACTTCCATCTACAAAAATGAACAAAAATCAGTATCAAAATTAGGAGTAATGGATCAAGTGAGATGTTGGTGGAAGGGTTTTATGGCTTTTTGTGATTTTAGGTTGATGAGAACAACCCTAAGAGTTGAGTGAAGTGGTGGCTCAGTGGAGAAGCTGAACAGAATTAAATCTGGAATAATGTCAAAGCTGCAGCCAAGTCCTGTCTCTGTGATGTTGGGGACTGGTTTGTGAGATACCCAAATGAGACATTTCTCTCTTGTCCTGTTCCATAAAGCCAACATCTGCTCCAGTAGTTTAAAATGTACCTTTAACAGAAAGATGGTGTTCTCAAACTCACAGCAAACTCCTCAAACCAACCAAAATCTCTGTAGTGGGATTTGTATACATCCTGCTTAATGGGTTCAAACTGGAACACTCCTTGATCTCTTGCTGCCCTGTTTTCAGCAGCCTCTGGACAACCTGTGGCCCGTTGTGTTGAGGTGCCAATACAATTTGGGAAGGATTTGTCCTTTTTAATGGTTTCTTTGCCACCTCACTTTTTAAAGCTGCTCTAATTCCACATTGCCCTAATTGTGATATGCAAACCTGAAAAGGGGGAATCGCAGCCAATGTATTTTAAGATCCTTACGGGCAAGCAGCCCCCTGCTTAACGTGATAAATTTGGACAGCTTTTCTCACTGAGGAAAAGCAAAAGCCTTCCAAAGCAAGAAAATTATGTAAGCAAATCCGATGAGTGTGCTCTAAAATTAAACCTGCCTCTGGGGCCTTCAGTGTGGAACCAATGGGGGATTTTGGGAAGGCTGTAAAACCTTTCCTTGGGGTTGTCCAGCGGTGTCCTGACATTCTCTCCCTCTGATCCGCTCATGTGTAGGAACATCAACTTATCAGTGACCATCCCTGCTCAGGACCAAGTGCCCACCATCCTCAATGAGCCACACGAGGTATTGGCACAGACTTTGTCAATAACTTGGCCTGTGCCCTCCTGCAGCTCCTGCCATGCACCATCCAACTCAAAGGTGTGGCTGTAGAATTCTAGAATGGTTTGGGTTGAAGGAGATCTTAAAGATCTTGTTCCATTCCCTGCCATAGGGCACCTTCCACTGTCCCAGGTTGCTCCAAGTCCAGTCCAACCTGGCCTTGGACACTTCCAGGGAAGGCGAGTTCACAACCTCTCTGGGCAACTGCAGTGCAGTAGCTCAGTGTGGGTTTGCTGTGCTGGAACAAAGTTGTGGTGTCTCATCATCTGTGACCAGAGATGTCTGGTGTGAGTGTCCTAACTCTGGAGTCTGTGCTTGGGGAGCTCTGCAAATCCTATTATTTCAGGATGTAGATGAGTTAGGCTTTGACTGGTCACCTTGTCATAAACCCCTTTCTACTCTCTCCATGTTCACTGAGGATTGCTCCTGCTGCTGTGTGCCCATCCTCCCTCCTGTTCTACTAACTCAATTCTTCTGTACTTTGTGTAAAGGATGTTTCTTCTCCACATCAAGTGTGTTTTCCTGTGGTACGTGGCCAGAGTTGCTTCAGAGACCTTCATTCCCTTGCTGCAAACTGTGCTTGGACGAGCTCAGCATCATCCTGCTGGGATGTAGCACTCAACAGCTTCCTCATGAGGTGCTGACCCCTTCTCTCTGGTGACCGGTGACAGGATCCAAAAGAGCAGCATGAAGTTGTTGGGGAGGTTTAGGTTGGATCTCAGGACAAGGTTCTCCCCCCAGAGGGTGGTGGGCACTGACCAGGCTCCCCAGGGCAGTGGGCACAGCCCGAAGGCTGCCAGAGCTCCAGAGGGTTTGGATGATGCTCTGAGGGACAGGGTGGGATTGTTGGGGTGTCTGTGCAGGGCCAGGATTTGGACTGGATGATCATTGTGTGTCCCTTCCAGCTCAGGGTGTTCCATGATTTGAGTGTTTCCATGAGGTTTCCCCGTGGGTACTCTGGTGCCAAACACCCTTCCAGGTTGAAATGGGAGAAGGGAAAAGACCCTCATCTCTGCATGAGTGTGCTGGAACAGTGAGAGCAGGAGTTAATTGACCTCCTTCTTAGCATTTGTGCTGAGACAGCTTTGGGCTGTTGATAGGCTGGGGTGACCTTAAGGAGTTCATGGCACTTCTGGCTGAAGCCAAATATAAACACCTGGAAAGTCTTAACATTTCACTCTCCATAGTCTCACGTTTTGCTCTTAGTTCTTGTTGCTCCCAACAGATCTATCAGCTCAGCCACCTGAGGTATTTCCATCTGGGGGAAAATCTCCCCTAACTTAATTTCACTTTTATCTGCAGGCTGGTGACAGGTTTCCAGCAAATACACAGAACGTTTGTTACCGTTGCTATCCTTTCTCTGGGTCGCCCTCCTTCGTTCTTGGCCCTTGGTCCTCCCGAGCTCTCGCAGCCGGGAGGCACTGAAAGCACAACCGTGCAGATTACAGGAGGGATAAACATCTTAATCTCGTGGATACTTCAATCTAAACGTTTTCTGAGGCCCTGCTTTGGGAAGGATTAGCCGGTGCCGGCGCCTCAAAGGTCGTAGCCTTGCTTTGCCTTGCGCCGCCGCTCAGGATGCTCAACGTGTGTGAAAGCTTCAGCAAAAGGCCTGAGATGCCATCACTGGTCTCCTAAGGCTCCAGGGAGCATCTGTGTGTCCTCTTGGGCTTTGGACATTCGTCTTGGAGCTCTGCCTGCCTGTATTAGCCATTGTGATAGCGTTGCCTGGAGCGCCCAAATGTGACATGTATCAACTGGCATTTTGGCTGCTCCAAGTGTAAGATTTTTCCAGTGTAGGTTTATATCTGTTGTTTTTTTTTTCTCTCAAGTGTGTGCATATTACTGTTATGATTTATTTTCAGGCTGTAACTTTGGTTTTATCGCTTGAAATACTTTGGAAACTTGGAGGGCTTTTTTTAATTAGTTGCAAGCCCTCTTTACCTCGGAGGAAAATTCCAGTGTGAAGAATGCTTTTAATTCACAAAGAAATTGTTATAGAGCTCCAGTAGAAAGTTTTCTTTTTATCTTTGTGTGACTTGGGTCTTTCCTCCTTGAAACTGCCATTTGATTTGCTGAACTTCACTTTGCTTCTTGACAGCTCCAGAATAGATCAGTTTGTTATTGAAATGTCAAGACTCTTACCATGGACATCCTTCAGCAAGAAGTTGGGTGGGAAGTCTTGAGTTCAGGAGACCAGTCTTGAGTACTGGCTTAAACTCTTCGACACAGGGTGGAAGAAGTGAATACAAATAGTGGTTTTGATGATAAATGGCAATAATTGTGTGCTGTGGTGGGTTATTCTTGCTCCCTTCATCCTGAGACCTGCCAGTCCGGCTGTAACAGCAAAGTGAATGTCCCCCAGTTGTTCCCATGCTTTAAAATGCCTGTCCCTGATATTTAGATTGTTTTTTTTTAGTTGCTTCAGTTGCATATGAGAGTTGTGTTGTTGGGACACTTTCAACCACTGCTATTTTGGGGCTGGAGAGGGGTAAACTGGAGGGATTCCTTTCCCCACCACCGAGAAAACAAATGTCACTGCAGGGATTGTGGTGGAGCAAGAGCTGGCAAAGCAGGGGAGCTCCTGCCACTCTTGTTTCTGTGGTTGAGCCTTCAGAGCTGGAAGCCACGCTCGTGGAGTTCCAAGGAAGTGAGGTGTGAGCCTTGTGGGATGGTGTCCCATGGGGATGCAGGTCAGGGAATGCTGGATGCCTCCATAACCTCAGGGCTGGTCAGTGGAGGGCTTGGCAGGAGGTTCTTGCAGGGGGGACAGGCCAAGGCTGGGGGTGGCACAGTTTTCTTGACGTGGTGCCAAGTGGAATGTCTCAAGCTCAGACGAAGAAAGGGGCTGGGGAATGTGATACCATCCAGCAGGGAAGGACGTAAAAGCCGGGAGAAGGACATGGCCAAGTTTCGTCGTTGCAGCTCTCTTGGGTTTCAGCTGCTGCCTCAGCAACGTGTGGCTGTGCAGGGATTTGCTTCCAGGGCTGGGAATTCTGCCTCAGTTTGCACCAGAAACCAAGGGGAGAGCTCATCTTGGGCTGTGGATCTGTTAAAACTCAAACCTCCCTCAATCTCCGGATCATTTCCCTTCAACTGGCATTTGTACCTTTCCTTTCCAATGTGCTTTGCCACAGGATTCAAGAGAAAACTTAATTCCTGCTAAATTAAAAGGGTACAGATGGTGGTTCAGCCCAGCTTTTACTTCTTTGGCCCTGAATTATCTTTGTGTTATCTTGTGTTGAATGGGCAGCTCTGCTCCTCCTTATCCCCATGGTGAGGAGACCTGTGGAGATTTATTCATAGGCAAGTTATTTTTTTTCTTGGAAATAGCAATTTACTCTTGCTCAACTATCAGTATTCCTTTTTTTTTATTTTATTCTATAGGTGAGCACCTTTGTGACACTTGGAAATAAATCAAAATGCTCCTGATTTTATTTTTTTTTTTTACCCTGTTGGTTCGAACTGTGATGAGTTCCACGTCGTTGTGCCCTGTATCATCCTGGGAATGACGACTCTGTCTCCAGCCCCACTGGAGTAGGTGGGATGTGGGAATTGTGCAGCAAGCCCACATGCATTTTGGAGACAGCTGGAAACTCCATTTCAGGCTGGAGCAGCTCTGGTTGTGATTAGCTCTAATGAGCATCTGTTGATGGAGTAGTTGGAGAGGGGTTCTGGGTGTCCTTTGTTGCTGGTCATGTTGGGATACGAAGGGCTGAGTTGGAAAGGGAGACTCAGGTTGGTTGTGAAGCTTTGCAGCAAAGCCTTCTTGCTTGGGGGATACGCCCAATGTGGGGCTTTTTATTTTTTAATTTTTATTTTTTAATTTTTATTTTTTAATTTTTATTTTTTAATTTTTATTTTTTAATTTTTATTTTTTAATTTTTATTTTTTAATTTTTATTTTTTAATTTTTATTTTTAATTCTTATTTTTAATTTTTAATTTTTATTTTTAATTTTTTTTTACTTTTTTACTTTACTTTTTATTTTTTACTTTTTACTTTTACTTTTACTTTTTTAACTTCACTTTTTTACCTTTTTAAACTTT
>JAJPCS010000359.1:252909-263378 GCA_021164005.1 Willisornis vidua nigrigula
TTAGTTTTCACCTTTTTTAACTTTAGTTTTCACCTTTTTTAACTTTATTTATTTTTCAATTTTTATTTGTAATTTTAATTTTTTTTATTTTTATTTTTTATTTTTCATACTTTAGCATTTGCATATTGGATCCGTTCCACCTGCATTGTCACCAATATTAACTTTTTGCTTATACACATCACAGGATTTCTCTGGTGTTCCAAATACAGCCTGGAGAGCCTGGAATTTCCTTGTTCCTTGTAGGGCTGAACATAATTCTGGACAAATACATGTAAAAATTGACCATAATTATTGAAGTGAATGCAGACAGAGTGTGGTTTGATGCCAGCACCTGAAGTATCTGGAGATACCTTTTAACACACAATTATTGCTAATAGGAGAGTTCACAGTTTAATTTGGGGAACTTCAGAGGTGACCTGTAGGAGTGAGCTCAGGCATCTCCTGGGTGCCTGCCCTGCACTGGGATTCTGTCCCGTGATTGCCTGCAAGGTTTGTTCTGCAAGTTCCTCACCTCTCGCGGGGAATGGGCAATTACTGAATATTTCTTGGCTGTTCTCATTAACTGCCTGGCCCCAAGGCTGACTTAGAACACATTATCCACCTCCTGTGCTCAATGGAAAACACATTTGGTTCCTGGGGACGTGTTTGAGATGCTGTTTGAGACACAGAGCTCACAGAAACCTGTCAGAGTCCACTTACCCACAGTGTCCCTTTCTTCTCATTCCTTTGGAGGACTTAGAATTGTCACAGGTCATCCCACGTGTGGGTGTCACACCAGGGAAACCCAAAGACTGGAAAATGAGGTTTGTAAAAGCTCTTTCACTGAATTTGCCTTCTATTGTGGCCCTGTGAGAAGGGATTTGGATTCTCAGAAATGGTGCTCATAAGATCAGTTTGCTCCTGCCATGGTCCACTGGCTCCTTCCCCTTGTTGTCCTTAGGGAATGAAAGCGAGGTGGGAATCTGGAAAAGAGAATCTCAGGCAGATTGTGGCCACATAACCTTCTAAATAAAGTTGATTTCCTACTGTATACACGTAATTACTCTGATGTTTCTTGGCCCTTCAGGGGCTGAAATGCAGCTCATTTGTATGTAAGAATTTATTTCTTTTTGCTTCTTCCACTTCTAGTTCTCAATGGAATTCAAAAGGAACAATTTAGACACCAAACTTTCAAATCTCTTCATCTGTTTCACAGATGGACTCTGTAGCATGCTGAATTCAGAGGAGCTTGGGAATATTGGTAATTATTTCAAAAGAGATGTCAGTGAAATGCCTTTAAATCTGGAGAAAACTGATCATCCAACCCTGGACTTGGGAGATGGATCTTGGATTTTCAGACCACACCAACAATTGATGCAGTAAGGCAGAACGTCCTGGGTCAACACCCTACAGCTTGAGTGCAAAAGGACACCAGTTGGCTTTGGTTCTTCCCAGTTGGTTCTTCCCAGATGTAGGTTAATGGGATATCTTTAAGTTGGAGCTTCTGGCCTTGCTCTGGTTTCTCACAGTCAGCTGAAGCCTCACGCCCTCCATTCAGCTGTAATTTGGGAATCTTTTTGGAGGAAAAGACTCATACTCTGTACTGTAGATTTGTTGAAGAGGGTGCATCTAATGATGTTTCTGGGATCCAAGGAGTAAAACTATGGAGACAAAAGGAAATCAGAGTCCCAGGATGGTTTGGATTTGAAGGAGCCTTAAAGATGTAGTTCCAACCCCCTGCCATGGGCAGGGACACCTTTCACTAGCCCAGGTTGCTCCAAAGCCCCATCCAACACTTCCAGGACATCCCTGGACACTTCCAGGGGTGGGGCAGCCAGAGCCTCTCTGGCCAACCTGTGCCAGGGCCTGCCCACCCTCACAGGGAGGAATTCTTCCTAATATCCAATCTAACCCTGTTCTCTGTCAGTTCAAAGCCATCCCCCCTTGTCCTGTCACTCCATGCCCTTGTCCAAAGTCCTTCTCCAGCTCTCCTACAGGGCTCCCATGAGGTACTAGAAGTATTTTCCTTGTTCCTCAAGTTCTTTGGGACTCTTCACTGCACGTGGCCACCACTTTCCCCTTCAGTCCTTGGCAAGGGCCATTATGTGGCATGTTGAAAGGACAAGCCCAGTATTGCCAATGGCAGTTTATTGATCTCCCAATAATCTCAGTATGTGAGGATGGGACATCATTTTGTTTGGGTAACCCGATTTAAGGACTGTCTTTCTGCTCTGCTTGTTTTCTGAGCTGTTGGTGGATGGTTTAGAAAATGGGAACTTGAACAAATTGATTGAAGGTATCTTGGATGATATTTGCATGCTGGGATAACTCAAAGCCAGTGGATCCTCTTCCCATAAAAGATTTTCCTCAAGATCTTCACAGCATGTTTTCTTGCACTTCTTTATTTAGAATTGAAAATGTTTCTCTCTTTATCTGTCTGCAGTCACAGGGAAAGTATTGCAGGGATTGGAACAGGAATAGAATCATAGAATTGTTTGGGTTGAAAAGACCTCCCAGATCCTCAAGTCCAACCCTTGGTCCAACTCCAGTCCCTTTACCAGATCATGGCACTCAGTGCCACGGCCAAGCTCAGTTGAAAAACCTCCAGGGATGGGGAATCCACCCCCTCTCTGGGCAGCCCATTCCAATCCCTGAGCACTCTCTCTGCAAAGAAGTTTTTTCTGCTCTCCAACTTCAGTTTCCCCTGGCAGAGCTTGAGCCCATCGTGCCCCCTTGTCCTATTGCTGAGTGCCTGGGAGAAGAGACCAACCCCCACCTGGCCACAACTTCCCTTCAGGTTAGCAGTGGAGCTCTGCTTTTGTTGGGACTTCCTTCTCAGACATGAACAACTTGCAAATCAAATGGTTTTCTTTGCTTGGTTTGCTGCTTCTGAGGTCACCTTTTTTTGGCAGTGGTTGTGACTCAAGGCTTGCTCTGAGCTGCTTCTTGGAACTGAGGTGAAGCAGCCCCAGTGTGATGAAGGATGTGTCTCATGGAGCTGGGAAGCAGCTAAATGGATCCTCTCTGCTCAATGAATATGGAGCAGCTGTGGCATCCCACAGTGCTGCATCGCCACATCCAGCCTTAAAGCAAGGCTCTGTCCCCCCTAAAAGCAACTTGAAGTCCCTCAAAGTGCTGTGAGGAACAGCTTTCACATGCAGGGAGGATTGGGCTGGCGAGGTCCAGAGTGATATAATATGTCTTTGCCCTCTGTGATCTTCGACCCCTTCTAACATCGAGGCACACAAGAGCCAATTCAATCCTTAATCTCGGTGTAACGAAACCACCTCGTGGTTTCTGTGGTTGAGTCGATCTAAATTGGGATGGCAGGAGCTCCTGAATCCAGCAGCTTTAGGCTATTTTAGGTGGTGAAAATCTGCCCATTGGCACTGTGGAAGGCATTTATAAGGAACAAGCTAATTATGTAAAATGCACACTGTCCACTTGTTAAGATCTTCTTAAAGTTTCATAATCTAATCAGAATTTGCTATGTATAACACTTGGCTTGTTGTCCTGCCCCTGCCTTTTTAATGCCACTTTGTTGGATGAATGGATGATCAATACAGGAAGGAAATGCTTTCCTTAAGACTGGTTGGTGGAGTTGTGCCCCACGTGCTGCTTTAATACAATGCAGGAAGGATTTTTGTGTTAATTACTGAGCACAAATGCATTGACTTCAAGGTGGATCACAGAATGGTTTGGGTTGGGAGGGACCTTAAAGCCCATTGTGTTTCAACTCCCTTCCATGGGCAGGGACTCCTTTCACTAGCCCAGGTTGCTTCAGCCTGGCCTTGGACATTTCCAGGGATGGGGAAGCCACAGCTTCTCTGCCCAACCTGTGCCAGGGCCTCACCACCCTCACAGGGAGGAATTTCTTTCTGATACCAAATCAAAGTCTCTCCTCTTTTCATGTAAAACTTCTCCCCCTTGTCCTATAACTATCTGCTTGTGTAAAATGTCACTCCCCTGATGATCCTTCCCTTGGACTCTGCCTTGGGGAGGCCACACCTTGAGTGTTGTGTTGAGTTCTGGGCCCCTCAGTTGAGGAAAGATCTTGAGGGGCTGGAGCGGGGCCAGAGAAGAGCAACGAGGCTGGAGAAGGGACTGGAGCACAAGCGCTGTGGGGAGAGGCTGAGGGAGCTGGGGGTGTTTAGCCTGGAGAAGAGGAGGCTCAGAGGTGACCTCAGCACTGTCTGGAACTGCCTGAAGGGAAGTTCTGGCCAGCTGGGGGTTGGTCTCTTCTCCCAGGCACTCAGCAATAGGACAAGGGGGCACGATGGGCTCAAGCTCTGCCAGGGGAAATTGAAGTTGGAGATCAGGAAAAACTTCTTTGCAGAGAAAGTGCTCAGGGATTGGAATGGGCTGCCCAGAGAGGGGGTGGATTCCCCATCCCTGGAGGTTTTTCACCTGAGCTTGGCCGTGGCACTGAGTGCCATGATCTGGTAAAGGGACTGGAGTTGGCCCAAGGGTTGGACTTGAGGATCTCGGAGGTCTTTTCCAACCCAATCCATTCTATGATTCTCCCTCTCTTTATTTTTTATGGAGGATTATGGAATCCCATGTGCTCAGCAGCATTCACAATAAAACTATGGCTCTCCCTGGGCTGTAGTATTTTGGCTAATAGGACTTGGTTCATATAGGTCTTACCTCTTTTCTTTTTAATGATACTCCAAATGTGCTGAACACACCAAGTATTCTGAGGACATTCACCTGAAGGGTTGGCAGAGGTGGGTCTGGCAGAAGTCCTTGCTAATATTCTGTTGTCAGGTCACCTTCAAAAGACAAGTGAGGGTCCTGCCAGCAGCACAGGTGTGTTAGAAACAGCTTGGCTCTCAGTGTTGGTCCATCCATGACCTGTCATAAACCACCGTGACAGCATTTGCTTCTCTTCCACAAAACTGGGCATGGATTTAGTCCTTTGAGGAAGGGTGACACCACTCCTATGGTGTGGCATCTGGGCCTGTCTCGGCGAATGAACGTCAGCAGATTGATGGCACATGTTCATGTTGTTTGTTCTTTCTCTTTCTCTCTTTGTGACGTGAACAAGGAGTGTTTTGGGGTGCTGGGGGAGGTCCAGGGGAAGAGCAATGTTCAAAGGATGGCAGGGAACGAAGGATCACACAGTGCCCTGGCCTCTGCAGCAGAAGACAGTAGTTTGTGATTGTGGTTGGCTTCGTGGGTACCTGTTCTAGGATACATCAGCAGGGGCATCATCTGCACTGGTGGCTTATCCTTATCCGAGGAATCACAGAATCACAGAATGGATTGGGTTGGAAAAGACCTCCGAGATCATCAAGTCCAACCCTTGGTCCAACTCCAGTCCCTTTACCAGATCATGGCACTCAGTGCCACGGCCAAGCTCAGTTTCAAAACCTCCAGGGATGGGGAATCCACCCCCTCTCTGGGCAGCCCATTCCAATCCCTGAGCACTCTCTCTGCAAAGAATTTTTTTCTGCTCTCCAACTTCAATTTCCCCTGGCAGAGCTTGAGCCCATCGTGCCCCCTTGTCCTATTGCTGAGTGCCTGGGAGAAGAGTTTGAAACCTTGGCCAGAGCTGGTTTGTTTAACTGAAGCTCTGACCATTGAAGTCTCTCTTGGGGCTTGTGGAACCTCAGGACTGCAGAGCTCCTTCAGAAAATGCTTGAGAGCCACCTTTAGTCTTGGGATAACCTCCATGCAAGAGCCTTTATGTATCTTCCTGTTGAGTTGTGTAAAGGATCCACCTCTGTGTTCCCAGTTTATTCCTAGAACAAGGATAAACTTCTCCCATCCCATCACTGATGGTGTCTCTCTCGTGCATCCTGCTCTCCCCAGTGCCCCAAAAGTTTGTTTTTTCACCTGTTTAGTTTTGAAACCTGCCACGAGGATAATGTGACATTAGAGTGGAAAAGCTATCGCTGCCGTGCAGGGGAGGAATTGCAGCACCGTCAACTGCTCCCAAAATAGAGCAGATGATGTGTCAACCCGCCCAACCATCTGAATGCTCCACGAGCTGACCTCCCTGCGATATCTAATAGGGGCTGGCTGGCGTGTTTGGAGGGGAGGGGGAGGTGAAATCCCCCCCCCACGCTCCTGCCTGAACCCACAGGCTTGTTTCTGCAAGTTGTCATTTATCCAGGAGTTGACTGGGAGCCAGTCTGTGCTTCCAGCTGGGACCTCCAGGTCCTGGGTGTAAAATTAGGGGAAGGAGGAAGGAGCTCGTTCTCCGGTTGTTTTTCTGTCCCAATGAACTCGAGGAGCACTTTGCACTCGCTGTGCTTCCCCTGTTGTCTGGACAGTCAGCTTTATTTTCCCTTTAGCTGCTGTGCTGTGTGCACAGGGCTATCTCCAGGCAGCCAGGAGGCTGTTGTGTTGGCTCCAAGGAGTTTTCCCCCTGGCTGCCAGTGCCTGTGGTCTGGGAGTGCAGCATCTGCCGAGAACAGAGCGGGCAGTGTTCAGAGGGATTTATCCCATGGGCACGGAGAGGAGCAGGCCAAAATCCTGCTGGATGCTGCCTGCTGTGGGGCTGCTCCGAGGGCTTTATCTCCCAAACTGAACAAAAGGGCTGGCTGAGGTGTTAGGGAGACAGATGGGGGATTGATTGTGGAGTGGCAGCGCTCCCTGGCAGGGGCGGTGGCAGAGACTGACACCGACACATGGCAGCCCCTGCCAGGCATTCCCACGTCCCGAGGGCTGCCGTGGGTGGGAGCCTTGCTGGGCACGTGGAAGCATTGCTGGGAGGTTGCTCCAAGCCCCATCCAATGTGGCCTTGAACGCTTCCAGGGATGGGGCATCCACAGCTTCTCTGGGCAACCTGTGCCAGGACTCACCACCCTCCCACCCAAGGATTTTTTCATAACAGCTAATCTAAATTTCTCCTTATTTTAAAGCTGTCCCCCCTTGTCCTGTCACTGCACCATTTTAGAAGTCCCTCTCCCTCTTCCCTTTTAAGCACTGGAAGGCCACAGTTGCTAAAATATCAGTGTGAAGTGCTTGACACCTCGGGGTTGGTTCTTGCTGCCGTCCAAAGAATTGAGGAGCAAGTGGGTTAAATGCTGTAGCCAAAGCCAGGTGCATCTTACAGGTGCCTGTTTAGGTGTTGGCAACACAACAACTGCCTTATGGGGCCAAACCAGAGGTTTGTCCAGCCAGGCATGGACATCTGGGCAATCCAAGGAGAAGTGGGACAAGTGATGTGGCTCCTGACGTGTCCCGTTCACTCCTGGCAGTTGCTGCTTTAAAGGCTTCCTGAGCCTTCGTGTTTCATCACCCATCTGGATGAACCCTCCCTTTCCTGAGTCTGTCTAATCCCTTCTGGAATCTGTTCATCATTTTGGGCTTCACAACATCCGGTGGCAACGAGCCTTGAAGTTTAATGAGGTGCTGGTTGGAAAAAAGGCTCCGCTCTCGGTGTCTTAATATTTAGAATTATTTTTTTTAATGCTGTGCCTGGTCTGAATTGAAAGGTCTGATCCCTGCATTGCCCTGAGTGAAGTGCTCCCTGTGGAGCTTCCAGCCTTGGGCAGATCTGCAGGACTTGGTTAGGCTTGATGGCAGTACTTTGATCTGCAGAGAGCCAGAGGGATGGACAGGACATGTTTTGGGATCTGGAAGTCACCCCATGTGTGATGCTTCCAGATTCCTTCTCATTAAACCTACTGGAATAAATATAAAACAGCAGCAGAGCAAAAAAGCACAGGGAACAAACATTCATGGGTTTTTCAGGTTCTCTGTTTGGATTTCAAATGCCAAATATCCTTTGCTCTGTGCAACTCTTCCTGGACAAGGGAAGCTGCTGGGAAAGACCATGAATTCAGATTTTCTTTGCTTGCAACAGGAAAACAAGGCTATTGCTGCAGGTTTATGGCACAGATGACTTCATGGCTTTTAGGAATTTGGGCTTCCTGGTAGGAGCAGATGAAACAGAGTTTGCATATGGCTCAAGGTTGTTGGAGGAAAATCAGGCCATTGAACGTCTGGCCTGTTTCCTTTGGTCTCCTGTCTTTAAAATCTGGTATAAATTCTTGTGTTTTATCTGCCATGTGATCCAGAACACTTGTGGTCCTCTCCTGGTCCTCAATCCCACCAAAAACTATTCAAAAGGAAGGCAGGGGAAGGGATAATCAAGTATATTTTCTATAAGGGTCAGGTAGAAATGGCCCTTTTGTTCCACATCATGGAAAATTGGTGGAGTCAATTCTAGATTAAAATGACAGAATATCCCGAGCTGGAAGGGACTCACAAAGATCATGGAATCCAACTCCAAGAATCCCAGGAATCACCCCCAAGAATCCCATGGTGTGCCTGGGAGCAGAAGCTCCTCTAACCCCATTTGAGCTGTTTGTCACTGGAGAGGGAGCTGAGGTGGGATTTTCAGCAGTGTGAAAAAAAAACCCAACAAAACCCAACAACTTCCATCAAACAAACAAAATCCACTGTATTTTTTCCCCTCAGAGCTAAATGGGTTCAAACAAGCCTTTTATTTTCTTCTCTCTGGGTTTTATTTGTGATTTTCCATCCCATTGCTCCCACTTCCCTGCTTCCCTGCCCCAACCCTCCCAGCTCCACCTTGCCCACATTCCAGTGGGACTGAGGCCAAAAGAAATCATGTCAGGCTTAAAAAGCAAAATAAATTGAATTAAAATAAGCAGTTGCTGGATAAGGAGCAGGGCTGGGGGTGCAGGAGCTGTCCAGCTGGGCAGGGGGACACTGGCAGGGGGGTCATTCCTGGCACAGGCTGCCAAGGGCAGAGCTAATTCCATCTTAAATCAGGAGTGAAAGCCCCTGTTGCTGCCTGGCCCGTGCATTCCACTGGCACAGGCTGGTTTTGAGTTGGGTTGAAAATCCTTCTTAAATCTCCCTGATTGCTGTTTCATTCTTGAGAGGATGAAGGGGAGAGGAAACAGCCTTTCCCTCCCCACCTCCTTCCTCTCACCCAAGGACAGAGTGGGCTGTTCCAGGGGAATTGTTCCAGTGGAATTAGGGCTTGGGGCCAAGCTACCTGTGGCCTCCCTGTGTAAAAAACTCCTCTCCCAAAAACCCCTGCAGTGTTTTCTGAGGGTGGTTTGGTGCTGGGAATTGCAAGGGAATGTTGCAAATGCCTGGAGAGCTGGTCCTGATGGTTTTGCCCTTGTGTTCTTTCTGTTCTGGTGCCTGTTCTTGCTGCAGCTGAGATATTTACTAAAAATCTTTTGCTCTGATGGACCAGAAACTCCCTGAATAAAGTATGTTAAAAGGAGAGGGGGGGAAGAAGGAGGAATAGTCCAGCCTTGTGGTTCAGATACACCAACAAGGGTTGAAAGACCTAAATTTGATTCCTTTCTCTGTTCTGAGTTTCTCTGATTGTTCTCACTGGGGGAAGACAATTCCTTCCTCCAAGAAATTCTTTCCTTCAGTGAAGTGCCATTACACCAATTCATAACCTGTGCAGGTCTCCTGCTTTGTACGAGTGGGAAATGCAGCTTGAGATATTTTCTTGTGGTGCTTCTGATGGTGCAAAACCAGCTTTTCCTCATGGCACATTCATCCCAAAAATCTTCTGCAGGAAGGTCCCACCACAGGAACATCTCCAGCCTTCTCCATGTGAACAGAGTAATACTCCTCTGTCATTCACTGAGATATTTTTCCTTCAGCTGAAGGAAATTATTTGCCCTCATATATTCTGAGCCAAAGTTTTTGGTAATTTGTAGGGGAGAAAGTGAGGGAAAGTTTTGGCAGGAAATTGGAGGGTTATTTATACTTACAACAACCATCCTGTATCTGGGAGAAAACCATCCTTGTCTTGCCCCACCCACAGAAAAATCCCTTCTGGAGTGATGTGACAACCCCTTTTTGGGATGTTGGGATCTCACACTCCCTTCAATCCAGGAGAACTGGCCTGGGCAAGTTCCTCTTGGACCTCTGTGTTCAGCAGCCTGGGAGAATCTTCCACCTTCTGTGTGAACTTCATCCAAGGCTAAAATGGGCAACTCCCACATCTCTGTGGTAACACCTGGGCCTGAGAAGAACTTTGGGATCAGAGTGGCTGCTGTGAGTGCTGGAAGCATCCAGAAAAGCTGTGCTGGAAAGGGAAGAGCTGGAGATTGGCACCAGCAAATTCTTTTTGTCCAGAAGCAGCAGCTGGTTATTTGTCCTTTTGCTGGATGTTGGAAATGACTCTTGACAGGACCCAAGAGGCTGGTGGGTGTGTGTAGCAGAGTCCTTACATATCCCTTTGACCATCCTAAGATGCTCCTGTACTGATCTATCCAGGCATGATTGAAAGCAGACTTGAAGGACTGAAGCCCACAAGAACCTGCACCTTTTTGTCCTAAAAAATACACCCCAAAAAGTCTGTTTGAGCATTTTTCATTAGGAGCATGATGGAGACTGATGCTTCCTTCCCTGGTGAGTGGGATCTTCTGGGTTGGAAGTTCCCCATGCTTAAGCTTTTCTCCTCTTCATCCTTCCAATTCCCACCACTCAGAAGCTGGTCCAAGGATTTAAAGGCATTTCTGGGCCACTCAGTTCAG
>JAJPCS010000359.1:268378-298527 GCA_021164005.1 Willisornis vidua nigrigula
CACAGCACTTGTGCTCCAGTCCCTTCTCCAGCCTCGTTGCTCTTCTCAGGCCCCGCTCCAGCCCCTCAGGATCTTTCCTGACCTGAGGGGCCCAGAACTGAACACAACACTCAAGGTGTGGCCTCACCTTCTAGGGATGCTTCTGGGCACTAATCAGGCAGTGGTGGAGCAATCTCTGCTCATCATCCTGTGTGTTCCATGGGTTGTTCTTCCACCAGCTCTGGAGGTGTTGTGGCACTGGGCAGCACCAGGAACCCTGTTTTCTACCTTCTCCCTATCCCTGGATCTTTGTTCATTTAGGTGGCTTTTATTGTGCAAGTTTTGGGTGACTGATCTGTGGGAAATCGTAGTTTGGAGTATCTCAAAGCCAACCATCAGAGGGGAAAGGTGGGGAAGGGGTTTCAAATCACCAGTTGTTGTGCAGAAATCTTGGCTGTAGGATCAGTTCCTCTGTCCCTCCTCACTTCAATAGCTGTGATACCTGGAGCATTTGTTTTCCAGGCCATTCAGCTCAACAGCACTTGCTCAGGTGGTAAAATGGAAAGGGAGAGCTGTCAAAAATGCTTTGCCTCCCTCCTCTCTCCTTTGCCAGCTGAGGATCTCTTGTGCCAACCATGAAAGCTCGAAGGAATGAACCTTCAGACTGTCATGAAGGCCAGGAATGAATGTCCTGGAGATTTTGTTACAAGTCTTTTACTCCTGTGAAGCTCAGACTGGGGCACCTTTCTCATGAATGAGCCTTCTGAGAGCACCAGGACTGGGTGATGTCCCTTGTCCTTGGAGAGCAGTTGAGACCAAGTCCACACTCTGTCCCACTTAAGACAGACCAAAAATGAAAGGTTTAACATTTATGCTTCAAATGCTGTTTGGTCTTTTAGATTTTTTTTTCTCATTTTTGGGGAAGCAAAATCTGGGAGAAAATAATTTTTTGGCAAATTTGCCCTGGCTTGAACTTTTCCATGTTTCCAGTGAATTTTTATCTCTGCAGGTTTTTTCTCTGGAGATCTTAATACCTTTGAAGGTAACTGAAGGAGAACATTTCCCTGCCCATCTTTGTTCCAAAAATCCCAACTCAGCTGTTTTTCCTTAGATGTCTGATGTGAAATCACCTCATCAGTTCATCACTGTTGATTGGATGTGTCCTGGCTGGGACTCAGCTTGGCATTCCATGCCCATTGTGTGCCCAGGTTTGGGATTTAAAGCATCCAAGCTGCCTGTCCTCAGGAGCTGTGCTCCTGGTGGGATGCATCCCACTGATTAGGGAGGAATACTCATTAAAAGCCTCAAATTGCTGCTCCTGTGGGACAGGTGGGGCTTTAAAGTGTTTCTAGGAAAGGGAGTGAGTGTGTGCTCCCCCTCCCCGTTTTCCCTGGTGGACCTGCAGCAGTGGAGATGTCCAAGCCTGTGACCCACCCCTTGCTCCTCTGGGCAGGATTGCAATGGTCCAGCATGTCTCCAATTCTGGATGGAACCCATTCTTCCTTTTTTTTTCGGCTGGGGAATGTGTGTCCAGGTCCTCCCAAACCCTTCCCAGTGATTCCCAGTGACTGCCTAGGCTGGCACGTGGCCGGGACAGGGCAGAGCCAGGGGAGTGGGGCACAGCCAGCCTGGCCAACATGCCACTGCTGAGCCCAGCAGATGTTCCTGCAGCCTCTCTGCTCCCTGGGGCCCAGGCCAGGCTGGTCCTTGTCCAGCAGCTCGTCACTTGAAACCAGGAACAGTTTGCTGGTCTTTTGTTGCACGCTGTAGAGTCAAGGACCTTGTGCTGGGAGAAGGGAGGGGAGAAGAAAACGAGACATGAACTTCTTCAGGTCATATTTTAGGTTTTGAGCTTGTTCTGTCTTGGAAAAGCTTTTGGCAGTGTCTCCTGGAAAGTGTATCCTGCTCTCAAACCTCAGGCTGTGGCTCACTGGATTTTATGTCAGGCTCTCCTCTGCTGAGGGCAGGGTGGCTTTATGTGCTTCCTCAGTGTGTCTCTTGGGGTTTGGTGGGACAAATCATCACCTTCCCCTTCCCAGGCTGGTTTCTGGCTCTGCTTGATGTGCCAAAATGATTTTTTTTTGAATATGCACAGGATGGGGACAGTGGTGCTCATGTATTTTTGCTCTTTTCCCAAGTCCATGCAGTTAGGAACCTTAAATTATTTCTTTCCAGTTTCAGTTTTAAACACAGTCCTGTGGTGGAGATGGCCAAGGGTTTATGTGCAAACAAGCTCTGTCAGAGCTGGTAGGGAACACAGATCCAAATCCTGCTCCACACTGTGGGGAGCCTCCCTGTAACATCACTCTGTGCCCAAAATATCAAGTCCACATGGTTGTTCAGCCAGGAGATCCTGATCCCACCACTGACCCCATTTGTACCATGTATTTCACAGAATCACAGAGTGGTTTGGGTTGGAACAACCTCAAACACCATCTGGATCCAACCCCTGCCATGGGTAGAGATGCCACTCACTATCCCAGGTTGTTCCAAGCCCTGTCCAACCTGGCCTTGGACACTTCCAGGGATGGGCAGCCACAGCTGCTCTGATCTTGGACACTTCCAGGGATAGGCAGCCACAGCCTCTCTGGCCTTGGACACTTCCAGGGATGGGCAGCCACAGCCTCTCTGGCCAACCAGGGCTTCACCATCTTCTGCATAAAGAATCCCTTCCTAAAATTTCCTCTAAATTAAGAATTTCATCCTAAAAGGGGGGATCTTATCACTCTCTACAACTGCCTGAAAGGATGTTGTAACCAGGTGGGGGTTGGTCTCTTCTCCCAGGCACTCAGCAATAGGACAAGGGGGCGCGATGGGCTCAAGCTCTGCCAGGGGAGGTTTAGGTTGGATATCAGGAAGAAATTCTTTGCAGACAGAGTGGTCAGGCATTGGAATGGGCTGCCCAGAGAGGGGGTGGATTCTCCTACTCTGAAGGTTTTTAAGTTGAGATTGGCTGTGGCACTGAGTGCCATGATCTGGTAATCAAAGTGGGGTTGGACTTGATGATCTCAGAGGTCTCTTCCAACCCAACTTATTCTATGAAAACTTCCCGCCTCCCTCACCGCTGTGCCCCTTCGTGTTTCTCCGCAGGCTGACGGGGAACGAACCCCTGACCATCCTCCCTCTGACCTCAGAACTGGAGGAAGCCGCAGTCAAAGCTCACTACAAGGTGTGTGACCGCCTGAAGCTGGAGAAGAAGCAGCGCAGGATGTGCCGGCGCGACCCCGGCGTGGCCGAGACGCTGATGGAGGCGATCAGCATGAGCGCCCTCGAGTGCCAGTACCAGTTCCGCTTCGAGCGCTGGAACTGCACCCTCGAGGGGCGATACCGTGCCAGTCTGCTCAAGAGAGGTCAGTGCGCTGGGCATCGCTGGGTGTTGGCACCCCCTTGTCTCGCTTTTGTTTTGGCTTCCCAGCCCCCCGAGCTGCCCCTTCTTCTCCCTCCGCTCCTCAAAGAGGGAAAAAAACTTGAAAGAAACTGATTTGAGTCAAAGGGTACATGTATTTTTCTTAAATGCTTACAATTATATATACACAATCTGCACCCAACATTGGAGAACTTCCAGGGGGAAAGGGAAGGGGAAAACAAGGGCAACAAAGAGACAAAACAGAACAAGTAGGTACTACCAGACACCCCCACCCACCCCTCAAGCAAACCAGTCCAATACAATCCTACCAACAACTCTCAGAAGAAAACCAGCTCTTTCTCACACTCCTTCCTCATGTCCTCTCTCTGATCCCCTGTGTGACTCCAACAAGGGACAGACAGCAGCAAAACTCCCTGCTCCCAACACTCACCAGAAACAGAAGACCAGGCCACTTCCCATCTCCCTCTCTCATATCCTCCCTTGTCACGTGGGAGGGAAAAAAAACCAGGTGAGGAATACCTAGAGATGAGGCTTTCCCTAGTTACACCTGCTTACCAGGGAAGGCCTGGATCAAACCATCACACCCCTGACCCACCCCTGGCACAGTGGCCATCCCTGTGCTGCCTCCCCAGAGGTCCCAAACCAGCTCACCCATGGAAGTGCTCAGAGCAGGCAAAGGATGTGCTCATGGGGGTCATTCATGGGCTTCTCCCTCTGGCTCCTCTCCTTGGAGGCTGCAGGTGATTGTGTGTGTGTCTCCAGCCAGTAGCTGCCTTTGCTCCTTGTTTCTGCTGGAAGTTGAGCTGTTACTGGAGAAGGTGGTTTTGGAGCTTCTGAAGTTGTTCCCTCTCTTGTTTTGCCTCTCTCTCTTTTTTGCCTCCCTCCCTCCCTCCCTCCCTTCCTCCCTCCCTCCCTCCCTCTTTTTTGCCTCCCTCCCTCTTTTTTGTCCCCCTCCCTTCCCCTAATTTATTTGATTTTCCTGTTTGTCTTTCCTGTTCATTATGACAGTCTGTCAGGAAAGGAGTTGAGAAAACACCTTGTTAAGGGCAACAAGGCAAACCAGACTGTTCTGTGCTGTCCTGTTGGAGAGGGCAAGGTGAACCATGTCCCAGCTCAGGGCAAAACCTTCCAATGTTCGTGTCCTCTTACTGATTTACCCAAGGAAAAGCTCCTGGATGTGGGATAATTCCCCCACCTCTTCCCAGCAGTTCAGATGGAGATGATCATCTGAATATTGGAGGATCAGGTGGTACTGTTACCTCTTCCTCTGTGTTACCTCATCAACTCCAGTTTCCCCCATCCTCCCAGTAAACCCAGTTATTTCCAGCTAATGGTGCAGCAGGACCTTTTTACAGATTCCCTGCACTTGTCTCCAGGGTTTTAGTGACTTCCAGAAAGTCCCATGCTCAGAGGTGGACTCGAGCTACAAACCCAGGCTCTGATGTCTTTAAAGATAAGAGCAGAGGTTTGCAGGGCTCCCTCCCTCTCTAATTAGTGAGGAGGAGTAATTCAGAAGCTCCAGGGCTTAACTAATGCACTGTCACTGCCTGGTGGAAACAAGGAAAGTCCTTATGAAACCCAAGAGGTCCAGCCAGAGCTGCAAGACGTTTAAAAATATCCCTGCATGCCAGAGGAGTCCCTGGATTAGTGGTGCCTTGGGGAAGCCAAGCACTTTCTCATGCTGACACCTGGAGGCCACAGCTTGTTCCTTCAGATGGCCTGTCCCCTGGGCAGCCCTGGACATGGATTTTGGAGCAGCCTGAAGTTGACCTGCCTCAAAACACCATCAGGACCTCCCCCTCCATCCCACCCCTTGTCAGGGACCCCTGTGATAGATGACAGCCCTGAGGGCTGCAGGGCTCTGCCTGCTGTCTCATTCTTCCATGTTTTATATCCCTGCAGCATCTCTGCCCTCCTCCAGCCCTGTAAATCCTTCAGATGCTGTTCCCCTGGAGTAACACAGTGCCCTGTAAATCTTCCTCCTCCTCTCCAGGAGCTGCTGGTTCCTGGTTCAGCGTTGTAGCAAGTGATACCCCAGGGCAAAGAGGCACATGCATCACCCTTTTAGACACAGCTATTTGGTGTGGGCTTGTTTCTTCTCCTCCAGGATTGTTGCAGCTTCTTAAGGAGAGAGAGAGAGAGAAAAAAACCGGGGAAAAACCCCCACCAAACCACTTCTTTTCACTTAAAACTCCCTGTCCCTGCTTTTAAACTCGGTCACCACTGGTTTGCAGCTTGGGCTGATGCAGCCTGTTTCTTAAAATAACAGGGGATTGTTTCAGGGACTCGTTATCCTCTTTGGATCCTCGGGAACAATTTGGGAGATGGCTGAAAGGGGATAGCTGCGGCGGCAGACTGGCAGTGCCCCAGGGGTTAGAATGCCTGCATTGATTTAGAGCTCATTATCTTGTTACCAAATATCTTGGGGCAATCAAATAGTGCGTGGCAGGGATGGCTCAGGGGCTGGCAGGAGCCAGATGGCACATGGAGTTGGGCTGGAAGCTGCTGGAGCTGCCTGTGGGTGTGATGATACCCGGTGGTGATGGGCACTGGGGATTGGTGGAGCTTTCAGGGATGGAGGATGGGAAGGGTGGAGGCAAAGCTTGATGGGTGGAGGTCGATGGAAAGGGAGGGTCTCACAAATGAGCTGTTTCTCCTGGGTTTCTGTCGTGGTTCTACAGGCCTGACTCTCTGCTGAGGTTTCACAACCTCTCTGAAATCAGTGCCTTGGATCAGGAGCTCTTCAGGCAGGTTCCAGATCTGAACTGTCTGATAAATCCAACCACATCCAGGCAGTTTGCTGGGACTCAGGTGTTCAAGGCAAGGCTGGATGGGCTATGGAGCAACCTGGTCTAGAGAAAGGTGTCCCTGCCCATGGCACAGGGGTTGGAACAAGATGGACTTAAAGGTCCCTTCCAACCCAAAGCAGTCCATGATTTCAGACCTTGAGAGGAGACTTTACACTCTCTCTTCCATTGAGGACTCTCTGGTACCTCTTCATTTTGTAGCACAAGTAGGAGCAGTGGCAAGAAGCCAATTTACAATCCAGGCTTGGGAACATCTGTCTTTAGTAGTGGCATCCTCTGACAGGCATGTGGGCACTCTGATTTAGGGTGTAACCTAGAAAATACACCCTACAAAGGCTGCTTAGAAGGTGTTTTCTGCTCAGAGGAGTTCAGTATCCATGAATTTTTGTTGTGTGAATTAAATAAGAAATCCTCGCACCACTTCCAGTGGGAGTGTTTGCAGTGCTGAAGGTGTTTCTGGGATGTCAGAGGATGTGGTTGTAACTTCAGGGGGGAAAAAAACCACATGAAAAAAACTCTGAATTTGGTTTGTCAACCCTGACTGTTCCTTAAAAGTGTCCTGAGTGAGTGTAGAGTTGAGCATTTTTATTTTTACCTTCCTTCCAGTGAGGAGAAGGTCCCTGCTCTTCTCTTCCAGGTGAGCAGTAAAATGGTTGGATAATTTCTTCCTCAGTCTGGTTTGAGGCAGAACTCTTGGGAGGAGCAAACCTCAGTCTCCTGGGCTGGATTTTCCTCAGTCCTTATGCACCTGGCAGTGTTTTGGGAATGCAGGCTTTGGGAATGGGCCAGGTAGTGCCCCATGGGCTTGCTTGGACTATCATGAACCTCCCAAGGAACAGTTCCAAAAATGACCTGGCAGTGTCTCTGCATGTCCTTGGTTGACACACCAGCTTACAGATATATCCACTCCTGTCACCATCCACTTGTGTTATTTTTGAGTGGGGGATTTCTTGAGCCCCATCCAAAGCTGTTCTGGAATTGCATCTCAAATATTCGGTCGTTTACGGCTTCCATGGCTGGAGAATGGGGAGCTATAAATACTGCCATGTTTGCTTTGCATTTCTGGCTTTTCTAATGTGCATTGAAATCAGGGACCTCTCTGAGTGTCCCCTCAGCTGTGGGAGGGGGGCAGTGGATGCTGTCACACCCCTGCAGGTGAGTGGGGAGGTGTAAAGGAGGGGGCTGTGCATGGAAGGTTTGAGGTGTAAACTGCTTTTTGGGGCATTCAAGTGAGGTGCTGTGTCTCACCCCTCAGGTCCTACTCCTGTTGGACTGGAGTAGGACCCAATGACTGTATTTCAGGGGTTAGAGGGAGGAACAAGGAGCAGTCATGGTTCCTACCCAACCACCAGACTGGAAGTCTGCTGGGTTCTTCCTGTTGGGTGTCCCCTTGGTAGCAGTACTGCTGTACCCTGATAGCCTTCATGGAATCACAGAATGGTTTGGCTTTGAGGGGACCTTAAATAACATCTAGTCCCACCTTCGCTTCCATGGGCAGGGACGTCTTCCACTAGACCAAGTTGCTCCAAGCCCCATCCAGCCTGGCCTGGGACACTTCCAGGGATGGGACAAGTCTTGCTCAGCATCTTGTTTTCAGGCACAAACTGTCTGCAGAGTGACAGCCACAGAGCTGGCCAGCTTTTATTTGCATTCCTTAATCCTGCCTTGTGCCACCTCTATCCATCATTTTTTGCCCTCCACTCTGTCCTCTTCACCTGAGTGATGTGCCAAGAGCTTGACATGCTTTGAGGGTGTCAGAGGATGGGCCACATTCTGCTTGGTGGTGCCCAGCAATGGGACAAGAGCAACGGGCAGGAACTGATGCTCAGGAATCTCCACCTGCACATGAGGAAGAACTTTTTCCTATGCAGTGACTGAGGACTGAACAAGCTGCCCAGAGGAGGTGTGGAGTCTCCTCAGTAGGGATATTCCAGACCCATTTGGGCACAATCCATGTGCTCTGGGATGGCTCAGCTGGAGCAGGGAGGTGGCACCAGATGAAATCATAGAATCAATTGGGTTGGAGAAGTCCAGTGCTTGGTCCAACTCCAGTCCCTTTACCAGATCACGGCACTCAGTGCCACGGCCAATCCCAGTTGAAAAACCTCCAGGGATGGGGAATCCACCCCCTCTCTGGGCAGCCCATTCCAATGCTCCTCTCTGGAAAGAATTTTTTTCTGCTCTCCAACTTCAATTTCTCCTGGCAGAGCTTGAGCCTATCGTGCCCCCTTGTCCTATTGCTGAGTGCCTGGGAGAAGAGACCAACCCCCACCTGGCCAGAACTTCCCTTCAGGCAGTTCCAGACAGTGCTGAGGTCACCTCTGAGCCTCCTCTTCTCCAGGCTAAACACTCCCAGCTCCCTCAGCCTCTCCCCACAGCACTTGTGCTCCAGTCCCTTCTCCAGCCTCGTTGCTCTTCTCTGGACCTGCTCCAAAGATGCCCCATTCTGTGACACAGCTCCAGCTCTTCTCTCAGCTTGTTTTACCTCAACTTCCCACTGTTTTTTTCTTTCTTTAACCCTTCCTCCAGCCGCATTCAAAGCCTCTTCCTCCTCCCTCCTGCAGGTTTCAAGGAGACAGCCTTCCTGTACGCCATCTCCTCTGCTGGGCTAACCCACGCCATGGCCAAGGCGTGCAGCGCGGGCCGCATGGAGCGCTGCACCTGCGACGAGGCGCCCGACCTGGAGAACCGCGAGGCCTGGCAGTGGGGCGGCTGCGGGGACAACCTCAAGTACAGCAACAAGTTCGTCAAGGAGTTCCTGGGGAGGAAGCCCAACAAGGACCTGCGAGCCAGGGTGGACTTCCACAACAACCTTGTGGGCATGAAGGTGCGTTGCAGACCACTCGGGGTTGGGGTTCACCACTAAGGGGCTGCATTGGGGTGTGGGATGCAAAATGCATGGGCTGATCCTTCTGGAAGGGTGAAGCCTCACTCATGGGACTATGCCCTGAGAGAGTGGTCAGGCTTTGGAACGGTCTGCCCAGAGAGGTGGTGGATTCTCCGCCCCTGGAGATGTTTAAGATGAGACTGGACGTGGCACTCAGTGCCATGATCTGGTAATCTGGGGTTGGATTAAAGTCTTGGACTTGATGAGCTCAGAGGTCTCTTCCAACCCAACTGATTCTATGATTCTATGCCCTGGTTTTGTCACTGTGCTTCAAGAGTTGTGCAGAACTGTTGGAGAAGAGACCAGAGGGAAAGAAATGGGAATGTCCAGGACTAGGAAATAGGAGGTGGGTTAAATATTGCTGGCTTTCCACAAGGAAAACAGGGATTACATTACAAAGGGATGGAGAGACAGATTGTTTAGGCTTAGATGAGGTAGGACACTAAGGAAGGGATTTACACAGCCACAACACAGGTTGGGGGATGCTCTTCTTGCAGTAGATCAGGAGGGCATGGACAATGCAGCATCTCCATAGCCAGGTTTCTTTAAAACTGACTGGAGAACCTGGAAGGGAACCAGGGTGAGATTAATTTCTGACTGACCTCAGACCTGCAAGTCTCTTCACCTTTGTTTTCTGGCAGAAACCTTTCATGTCTCCCAGAGCTGATGGGTTTGCCAATGGCAGTGCTTGGGTGTGGAGTCCCATTTTTCTTGTCCCATCCTGCTCTTTATGCCTTGCTTTTCCCACAAGGCTTTACCCTCCTGCCCAGGGCCCTCCCTTGCAGGACTGTCAGAGTTCAGGAAGCATTTGGACAATGCTCTTGGGTTCATGGTGTGATTTTTGGGGTTGTCCTGTGCAGGGCCAGGATTTGGACTCAGTGACCCTTGTGGGTCCCTTCCAAATCAGGGATATTCTATTACTGATGTAAAGGACAAAGTGTCTGCAGTTGCTGGGTTATCCCAGCAAGGTGGGGAGAGGAAGGGGCTTTCCACCTTCTCCCATCATCTGCTTGGCTGTACCTAGAGTTGCCCAAACACGACAGTCCCTCAGACTGGCCAGCACAGGTGCTTAGGATCAGTGTTTCATTGCACCAACCTCGAAGGGGGACATACTGTAAGGCCAGAAATAGCCTTCGAGCCTTGTTATTGTCTGTGTGATTGGATGCAGGCTTGGGGCTGGGATGGGGGACCTGGGTCTCCAGTTTCCCAGGCAAATGCAGCCCAGCCAGTTGTGCATTCTAGGAATGGCCACCCCAGCTCAGTTGTTCCTGTGTGTATGTATAAAATGTCACTCCTCGCGACAGAGTTGGGCCACCGGGGAATGCCACCAGTGAGGGCTGGCCAGCAGAAAGTCTGCCCCTCTCCCCACCACCAGATGCTCCTAGACAGTGCTGAGATCAGGATTAGAAACATCCTGGATTTAGCTGGTGTCTGGTTTTGGCTGACAGCTTTTCTGCTCTGGATTAAAGGGCTCAGTGTCTCTGGACTCCTGTTGCAGCTCTTTGACGTGGGAAACAGGCTTTGCAGGATGATGCAATTGGTTTTAGTCCTTGTGGTTGGTTGTTCCCGAGGGCCTGTCCCATCACTTTGGAGTTGGCTGTGTAGCAGGTGGGATTGACAATGGAGAAGGTGACCCGTGGAGGCTGTAATTTCATGCTGGATGTTGCTGTGAGATGTCCTGGCCCTACTCCCATTCCAGAGTCATGTAATAGTCTCATCAAATGCTGCAAGGCTGTGGCTTTTGGTGCCATTGGCATGTTCTTGTAACTCCATGAATATCTACCAGCAGTGGCAGGGCTAAAAAACTTTCCCAGTGGATTTGACCCAACTCCCAGTGTTCCCAATCCCAGTAGTTGCGGTCAGGATGCCCATATGGCTGAGTCCACTCACAGATTTCAGGTTAGGTGTCCCTAACTATCATCTGTGCTCTACACTATGTGACTTTGAGCTAAACAAACTCCAAGGATGAGCTGGAGGGGTTCAGTCTTCCCGTTCTTCCTTCCCTTTCTTGATGCCACTGTGAGTTCATTCCCAGGAGAAGATGCAGAACTCTCCAGCATCCTCTGCCTCCCCTTTTTTTGGCACAGTCAGGCTCTGGTCACTGGCAGTGGTTTCGAAGCACGAGTGTAATATCTGCAGCTAAACAGCTGAGTAACAGTTGTGACGGTTGTCCAGACACTGAGAGCCCTCATGGCAATCCAAGTCAAAGACCTTTGCTGCAGGTCAGTGATCCAGTGTTCCTATTTTTGTCCACCCACAACGTGTCTGTCGAGTTGGTGTTGCTGTCTCACAGCTTCCCTTGCCCATTTGCAGCTGCAGTTGAAAGGATTTCTCTGTTTGGGCTCCTGGAATAATTGTGCCATGGTGTGGTTGAAAGATCAGCCAAGCACCAGATTCACCCACCACCATGAAAGCAGGCACAGAGCAAGTGAGTTTCATATTGAGAAGGAAGCTTTGAGGAGGTTGGTGGTTGAAGATCAGGAGAACGTGCCTCTATGAGTTGATATATGTGGACCCAAACCAGTGGGTTTAATAATGACACAATGTGGTGTCGTTACGATGACCAGAGATAAGGACCAGGCTGGCTTTGGAATTGCAAGGTCAAAACTTGCAGTGTTGGCTTCATATCCCAAAATTGAAACCCATTTGAAGGTTAACCATTGACCTTCTTGGTGTGGTTGGTGGATTGTCTTTGACATTGCTTGCACTTGGGTGTGGATTAATACCAGGTTGCATCTGTGTCCTCGTCCTGGTCCCACTGTGAGTGCAGCATTGGAGGAAGTTTCTCAGCAGGCTCTACCACGTTCCTTGCTGGATTTATTGATGTTTTCCCTGAGGAAGGGAGTGGGTTAAATATGATTCTCAGCATGTTTTCTCTGCTTGTCTGTCTTCAAAAGAAGCTGCCCATCACCTTCTGCCATACAGACATTCCAGCCATTGAGCAGGATTTGCTAACCCAGTGACTACAACAGACTGGAAGCACTTTGAACTAACCTAGTTTGGCTATTTGAACAATAACTCATATGGATTTGATCAAAGGCTATCTAGGAGTGCACATAGCCTTGATTTGTGCCATTTTGGAGCTGAACCATTTTGAACTGGAGTATTTGGGAGTGTGTGGATGGATGTGCTTGTGTGTGTTCGCTGAGAGAGTGGAGGAATATCTGTTAAAGATACAGCACAAGCTTGGTGGTCTTTCACTGACTCTTAACATGTCATTTTTCCCATCTAATTACTCCCAACCGTGGCAAAACATACAAACAGTCCCTTGAGACCCAGCAAAAAAAAGGCCCTGTGCTTAACTGAGTAATTTGGCAACCAACCCTGTACCCTTCTGGTGAGCACAGCAGTTTCTCCATGGTGTCACAGCAGCAAACAATCCATGTGTTTCTGTGAGAGTGACACGATCCCATCCCGCCTCGTTTTAGTGTCTCTTGGTAGACGGTCTCATTTCGTTATGAGTTGACTTCTTGCTCTTTTACAACCTTGATGGGCTGACTGTAATTCTGCTGCCACCAATGAACTAATCACTGAACATGTTGTGCCCGTGGTGGCTCACCAAGTTATATGATATGACCTCAGTGGTTAATGAAAGGGCGAGCTTGTCTAGTGTGAGGATGAGGTAATTAGACCAGGACTTCTCCAGCCTTCTCTTTATTGAAAAGCTGGAGCTCTGAATAGACCACTTATTAAAAAAGCAATTTCCCTTCCTTTGCCAAATCTGCTCTTTCTCATTCAGCCATTCTTTGCGAGGGGGTCTTGGGTGGAGAGGAGGGTGTGTGTTGGGGGGAGATGTTTGTGTGTGTCCAGGGGCTGGGGGTGAGAGAAGTCAACTGTATTAAAGCTCCATTGCCAGCAATGGAGCTTTAGTGATATTAAAAGAAGAACAAGCAGCCTTGCTAAGGCTCTCATCTTCTCCATATCCTCCCCCCCTCTCCCCCTTGTGCACACAAGTGCAGCTCTCTTTTGTAACCCATTAATGAAAAGTCGGAATATTAGAGCACTCAATTAGTTCCACTGGGCTTGAGTAAGTGATGTTTTAATTAAATTTGCCCAGTTTCTCAGCAAAGTATCATTAAACATGACTTTCCAACTCCCTCTCTGGAGCGTTGCTAAGTTCCTTAATCCCAGGAGTGCTGACCTCTTCCAGAGGTATGTCTGGTCAAGCATGTCTTACAGATCCAAGGGGCACTATTAAAGGGGGCTGCTGTTGCCCAAGGAAAAGAAATTATCCTGTTTTCATTCCCTTTTCCCTTTATCCTTCCAGAAAGAGGGACATAACCCTTTGCCTTCAGGACCTTTGAGAGCCAAAAGTGTGTGGTGCAAAACTATGGGAGGGCAGAAATGGAGAACAAAAACAAGTCTTTTCCCAAAGAAAAGGTGTCTCTGAGCAATATCCTGCTTTGAAACTGGTTCCCTTCATGAGGCTTAATTGTTGTATGACATGTTGTGGTCTGTGCACACTATGGGCATGTTCCTGAAGGATCACGAGATCTTAGAGTGGTTTGGGTTGGAAGAGTCTTCAAAGATCATCTCATTCCAACCCCCTGCCATGATCCTTGTCAACCTTGTTGCTGTAGGATTCAAGTCCAGACCCACCCTGAGACATGTTATACCTGGAACATGTTACACTCTGAACCACATGGGATGCTCTGGAGAGGATAGTGGGTGGTGCACTCACTTTTCCTTGCTGTTGGCTTGCTTATTTTGGAATTCCATGCAAGGAATGGCTTTTCCCCCCAGGCAGTGCTGGCAGGGCTCTCTCTGGAGGGCTGAGCGTGCCTCCTTGTGCTGGAGACGGACTCTCCATATCAGGTAGATGTTTGCCCAGCTATCATCTGTCTGAGGAACTTCATGAGCTATCACATAACATGTTATCAGAGCACAGCACCCTCTTCATTTCTGGATCTCCATTTTACAGGGTGGGGAAATTGAGACCCAGAAAAGATTAAGTGACTCACTAAAGGTCACACACAGGCGTAGCAAGGCAGAGACTTGCACCCTGGGCTCCTGTTGCAGAGACAGTGTTTACAACCACTGACCATCCAGTGCCATACAGTTCCTCCCAGTAAACATGATTCCAGTGCAATTCCAGAGTTTATCTGACAGGCAAATTTAAATGTTAATACCTATGGGGTTTTTTCTGCACTTCAAGATGTGTAATAATTGCTATTTTTGAGACAAATTTAGGAGCTTAATACAGCTGGTGCATGGAAAAGAAAAAAAGTACATATAGTGCATCCTTTAGGCAGCTTCTTTAGGGATGTGTTTGCTGTGAGAAATGTGGCATCACATGTTTGCCAAGGTACAAACCAAACCCTGCAAATAACGTCCTGAGCCGAGCCCTAGACTTGATGTCCAGCTCAGTTTTCAGGGCCGCCACTGATATTAATTGCTGCAGGTTATGACAGGTAGGAATGCACATGGAATGCTTTCTGGATTTTTCCCTCTGCTCAGGCTGAGATTGGCTCCAGCCAAAAGCTTTCTAAGGCCTGGAAATCAAAACTCTGGAAAATATTGCTTGCTGTGTCCTGTAAGTGGTTGCAGTTAGTTGTTTATGTGGAGCTTTCTTAGCATGTGAACCACATCAGAAATACTCAAGTGGGGGGCAAATGCTTCTGAAATTCTCAATTTTAAGTAAGGTTATGTACGTTGTTCTGTGCTTAAGTGTTGTCATTTTAATACATATGTCACTAAAATATGAGTGTTCATAATTTTAAAGAAGGAAAGGTAATGGAAAGAGAAAGTTCTGAAAAAACCAAGCTGAGAACAGGCTCAGAAGAAGGGGTTTTTTTAACAAGATAGAAGGAAAAAGAAAGGAAAACTTCCACTCCAGCCAGTGGCATAGTGTTAAAGGACAAGTCTGCTCTTCCAGTTGTGTGGGGACCGTGGCCGCTGTCCAAACAAACATTAATACTCGAGCTGAGAGAATGACTAAGCCTATTTAAATTGAAGAGGGATCTGTGTACAGAGGATGGGAGGGATTTCAAGCATCCCAAAGCCCTTTCTGAAGCAAGGCAAGACGGGGGGCAGGCTTTTCCCTGGCCGAGCTGCCTGCCAGGAGGGTTCCCTCTCCCTCCTCTGCCCCAAACCATCTCAACCGGGTGGGAGCCGCAACCGAGCCAGAAGTGAGGAATTCCCGCTGCTGCTGCTGCCCAGACAAGAGGTGTCTGCAAAGCCGCGTGACCCAGCTGGGAATGAATGGCGATCTGTCCTCACCCTTGCGGCTCAAACACTGAGAAAATTGTGTGTAGCGGCGTGTCTGAGCCCGACGGGGCCGGGGGCGCTGCCCGAGCTTCGCGGGCGCACCATTGTTGGGAGCGGGGATTACACGGTGCATAGCAATGCTCTGCTGTGATCCCTTCTCCCCGGGGCCCTCGGAAAGCCAGCAGGACTATCGGATCCAGCAGCCCTATCGGATTTCTTTGGAGAGGCAAACACCAGTAAAGATGCTTCTGTCTCGCTTGGTGTTTTCCTCACTCTGCCTTTGGCGGTGTTTGGTGTTCTCACAGCAGCATCAGTGGGAATTTGGGTTCTTAAGTCAAGCTGTTAAGTCAAGATATTGAGGGGCTGGAGCGGGGCCAGAGAAGAGCAACGAGGCTGGAGAAGGGACTGGAGCACAAGTGCTGTGGGGAGAGGCTGAGGGAGCTGGGGGTGTTTAGCCTGGAGAAGAGGAGGCTCAGAGGTGACCTCAGCACTGTCTGGAACTGCCTGAAAGGAAGTTCTGGCCAGGTGGGGGTTGGTCTCTTCTCCCAGGCACTCAGCAATAGGACAAGGGGGCACGATGGGCTCAAGCTCTGCCAGGGGAAATTGAAGTTGGAGAGCAGAAAGAAATTCTTTGCAGAGAGAGTGCTCAGGCATTAGAATGGGCTGCCCAGAGAGGGGTTGGATTCACCATCCCTGGAGGTTTTTAAGGTGAGACTGGCCGTGGCACTGAGTGCCATGATCTGGTAAAGGGACTGGAGTTGGACCAAGGGTTAAACTTGATGATCTCGGAGGTCTTTTCCAACCCAATCAATTCTATGATTCTAATTAGCTTGAAAAGCTTTATTTCCCTCCCAGACTACTCGGTTTGAGGCTACCAGACCAGGTGGTTGTTCAGAGGAAAGTGGGAGGCCATAATTTCCATGTGTGATGATGTCCCTGCCCCACTGATTCACAGACCCACAGACTATTCTGGGTTGGAAGGGACCCACAAGGATCATCGAGTCCAGCTCTTAAGTCAGTGGCCCACAGAGGGGATTTAACCCATGACCTTGGCATTGTTATAACCAAGTTTTAACCAACTGAGCTAATCTCAGGTTGTCTCTGGCTTTGTTTTCATGGTAGAAGGTCTCTACAGCATATTCAGCATATACAGCATACAAAGGATATTCCTTATTGCTCCTACTCCTGAGTTACAACTGTGCTTCTGTGTGGTAGCTGTGGAGTCAGGACCAGAGGGAGCGTGAAATACTTTGTGCTTTGGGTTTAATTGAATTCATTCTGCCTCACATCTGTGACAAGATAGAGGCATTCCATGTGACACTAGAGGCATTGCATGTGACATTAGAGGCATTCCATGTGACCACTTACCTTGGTGGAGGTGGAATAGTTACTAAGTGGTGATGCCTCAGGTGTTCAGGAGAGGTTCAGGTCTGTGTAGGATGGAGGTGGATCAGGCTCTGAACTGTGATGTGCCTTGAAAGGAAAGCAGGAGCTACTCTAGCTCTTGAAATGATAAGTTTATATTAAAATCTTATTCTGCCTCATCTACCCTAGAGTTTTTGGGTAATAAATGCTACATTATTCTCTTCTGGTCTGAAAGCATGATCTAGGCATTTACCCATTTGTCCCAGGGCCCAGCCAGGAAAGCTTTCTCCAACACTGCTCCAAGCAACCTGCTGACTTGGATCAGTCTTGCTCTGCTTCCTGAAGAAACGAGGTGGATTTAAATGTCTCTGACAGGAGCTTGCAACAAGAGGAGGAAAGGTTGTTGTGGGAAGCCGGGGAGCGAGACGAGAAACAGAAGGGCTTTGCCAAAACTCCTTTTGGCTCGTGGGTGGTTTGGGGCCCGTAGGCAGCAGTTCTCCATCACACATCGCCTCGAGGAGCTGCATCGTGACTGACAGCAGCAGGGGAGGCTGCCTGGCCAGGAGGTTTGCCTTGGATTTTCACCCTTGCTGCCTCGTAACATTCTTGAGTCATTCCTGGCCCTTGGAGGAGGAGGTTTATGGGGCGCTTGGGCACTCGGGCGGTGGCCACATGAAAACCCACACGCTGCAGTTCATGAGCTGGTGCGTTCACTAGAATGAGGACAATGGAAACCTTTTATGCTTTGGTCCACCAGGGCATGATACCAAAGCTATCCCAGTCACTGGCTTAAAAGGAGCTAGAAATGAGTCAGGAAAAAACCAGACTGGGATTTGTTAGGGGCTTTGCCCAAGCCCACGTGAGAAGAATGGGTTCATCTACCCAAATATTAGTCCCCTCTCAGAGACTTCTGTGCTCTTGGAGGGGCAGCTGGTGGTGAAGGGCAATGTTTTTCAGCATCCATCATTATTTGAGGTACCGTTGTTTAGACACCTGAATACTGAGGGGCTGGAGCGGGGCCAGAGAAGAGCAACGAGGGTAGAGAAGGGACTGGAGCACAAGTGCTGTGGGGAGAGACTGAGGGAGCTGGGGGTGTTTAGCCTGGAGAAGAGGAGGCTGAGAGGTGACCTCAGCACTGTCTGGAACTGCCTGAAGGGAAGTTCTGGCCAGGTGGGGGTTGGTCTCTTCTCCCAGGCACTCAGCAATAGGACAAGGGGGCACGATGGGCTCAAGCTCTGCCAGGGGAAATTGAAGTTGGAGATCAGAAAAAATTCTTTGCAGAGAGAGTGCTCAGGCATTGGAATAGGCTGTCCAGAGAGGGGGTGGATTCCCCATCCCTGGTGGTTTTTCAGCTGAGCTTGGCCGTGACACTGAGTGCCATGATCTGGTAAAGGGACTGGAGTTGGACCAAGGGTTGGACTTGATGATCTCAGAGGTCTTTTCCAACCCAATCCATTCTGTGATTCTATTCTATGAACCCAGAGAGTGGCATTCTGTTCACAGTTTAAAATAGCTAAACTGAGGTGCCTCTGTGTGAGTTCAGTCCTCAGGCTCCTGTTAGTGAGTGGAGATGTGGTCAGCACCTCTCCTGTGGAGCCTGGAGAGCTGTTCAGTGGAGCAGCTGCTGCCTCACTGCAGGATCCTCTTCCCGCTTTGGCTCTGCTGAGTCAGATGGGAGTTTAGAGGTGTTTCTCAGCTGTAGGTGTTTAAACCCAGTGAGGTCAGCCCTGGCTGGCTGGTGTGGTTCCAGTGCCTAAACCTACATGCTTGTTCCTGACACCATCCACTAGCTCCCAATCCATCACCATCTGGTTTTCCAACTCATGATGTGCCATACCTGGGGGCTCCATGTGGCTGCCTTGGCAATACTGCACCCACAGTACCAGCTCTCCCATGGAGCTCTGCAGAGGTGAATCCTGACCAGAACAGCCCCATCTCCAGGTTCCCTTCCTCAATTTCATGACCCTGTCTTGTTCAATCAGCTTTAAATCCAGGAGCTTGTCTCCTAGCTGAGCCAACGCCCATTGGTTTCTTGCTTTCCCATCTCCTGTGCAATGGTGGTCGCCTCCTTTTCCAGCTGGAGCAAATGGGTTGGGGGTTCGGAGGGGTTGAGGAAAGCCTGAGCTGCTGAATGACTGCAGTGTGCAGCCCCTCTCCAAGGACCTCAGCAATTTTTGCCTGGGTTGCTGATGGTCTGGGCGTGAAATCCGGTGGAGGAGCTTTGTTTCACATGAACTCAGCTCTCACTTCTGGACAAGCAGTGAAATGTGACTTTACATGAGGGACTGTGAGGGCTGTGGGGCTTTTTTCCCCCTCCCCTCCGTGTTGAAACGTGTTCTGTACACTCTTGTCTAACATTGTGGGATTTCTTGTGGAGTTGGCCAGACACTTTGGCACACAAAGCGTGACAGCCCTTACCCAAGCCGGCCCAGCTGAGCTCTGCAAGCAGCAAAACATCTCCCTCTGTAACCCGTCCCTTGTCCGAATGCTACTGTGTATTATTGCCTTGCATTTGAAAAGGTCTTGGCTGTCACAGGAATGAAGTGTGACCATTGGCCAGGCTTTGCTGAGGGCCGTGCTGTGAGTATTGTCTTTCTAAAAACGTTGCTGGAATATCAGGCTTGGGCCAGGCCCCAAGTGCGAGTCCACGACCTCGTGCACATTTGCACGTGGTGCTCCGCGGGATCCGCGCGGCCAAAGAATTTGGAACCGGATGGGCAGGAAGTGGATTGGAGCCAGTGCTCTGCTGTCAGGAGGCCACAACATGGGCAGGTGCCACAGTGGGCAGAGGGGGAGGTTGTTTTCTTCTCTGTCAGATGCCACAGATGCCCAAGGGAAGGGCACTTTCAGTCGGGCCTTGCCAGGAACCAGATCTGTAAAACAGACTCCTATTATGTGCTGTTTTAGGGGGTGGTTATACCTTTACCTATTTAAAGTCAAAGTATAACCTGGTTTGGGGGAAGGGAGAATTAGAGCTGATAAAATCAGTTTATAATTGTGGACAAAATGCAGATTATCTGACTGTCCAAATAACAGGTCTGCTCCCATTGCCCATGGAGGAATCCCTGGTGTCAGTCTCTCTCTGTGGAAGGTGCACTGGAACATTCCAGTGCCATGTCTAAGGAGATGGATGTGCTTTTGTGCCATGAAGCATCTTTATTGCAGCCTCATTTGCAAAGGATGGGATCCTTTGTTTAGCATCAGTCGGGTGATGGGTTTGGGGTCCTTTACAGCCTCCAGGGGCTGTTGCCACTTTTGTATCTCTTCAAGATGAATAACCATTGACTCTCTCCTTGTTTTCTCTTCCCTTCCTGATATTCCTTCTCCCTATGCTGCTTTTCCTGTGGAAAACAACCTTGTCTTTCTATTCCCTCCATCTCATATGTGAATTTTGTGGTTCCACTGGCTCTGATCTTCCTTCTCTATTTCCACTTTGTGGTGATTTGAGGAGAATTCATTCCCACACAATCTCTCCTCAGGCAAGATCTGGCCAGTTTGCTCCATGGAGACTCACTTTCTTTTGCTTGGGGCATAAATTAGATACACACATTTATTTTCTGATACCTTGAACAAGTTATTTCTCTTTTAAAGGGCTTTGAGAGATGAAACTTATTCTTTGTTACAACACCTATTGCAAGAGTCTGAATTTTTAAAAAAAAGTAAAAATAATCAGTGACTTAAGAAAGGATTTGAACCTAAGCCTTGCCCTCAATAGTCCTTTTGAACATGCTGCCACATTCTGGAGTTATGTCCTGACCACAGGTTGGAGAGGTGGAAGCTACCTGGATGTTTCTGGAGTTCTGCTTTTGGTGATGATGATTCAGGCTGTTGCTGTCAAGAGTTTATAGGGGGTTATATATATATATATATTTTAGCTCCATGAATGTTTTTCTTCAGTCACGAAGTGAGCTGGGTGTGATGTTACACCCAGTCACTGCTGGTGGGAACAGCACAGCTTAACCATGTTGTCACTGAGCCTGTGCTGCAAATGGCTTGAGTTTCAGGTGGTTCTGGTGTGCTGTGTTATTAAGAAGGTTCCTACTGTCCATACTCATGTTCTGGACTGTGTACCACCCACCTTTTGCCCCTAAACTGACTCCTTCCACTTGTGTTACAACTTATCTACTTGGTATTATTGACATAGATAAATAAGTGTCCAAATGTGTATTAATCTCTTAGTTGCATCACAGTTTCAGATCTTTGTCTACATAATGAATGGCAGGACTGGACAACCTTTGTGCACTATTTTAGTATCATTAATTAGCCAATTAAGCAAAGTTCTGGCAGGTAAATGCCATATTCTGGAAACTGGAACCCTTCTAAAACAAGTATTTCATAGAAACAGTTGGGTTGGAAGAGACTTCTGAGATCAAGTCCAACCCTTAATCCAACCCCTTTGATTACTGGATCATGGCACTCAGTGCCATATCCACTCTCATTTCCTGCACTGTGTGTTTTGTCTCCTCTTCCAACAGGTAGATTTTGAATTGTCATCAAAAAAGTCTTCCAGAAAATGTCATTTGTGCTCAGTGTGTTGATTCTTCCCCCGTAACTGATCTTGTTCTGGGGCTGTGTGTGTGTCTCCAGGTCATCAAGGCTGGAGTGGAGACAACTTGCAAATGCCACGGCGTGTCCGGATCCTGCACCGTCCGCACGTGCTGGAGGCAGCTCTCTCCATTCCACGAGATCGGGAAGCAGCTGAAGCAGAAGTATGAGACGTCCCTCAAGGTGGGCAGCACCACCAACGAGGCCACGGGCGAAGGGGACATCTCCCCACCCAAAAAATCCACGCCCGGGCACAGCGACCAGCTCCCAAGGACTACGGATCTGGTCTACATTGACGACTCTCCGAGCTTCTGCATGCTGAGCCGCTACTCCCCGGGCACCTCGGGCCGCAAGTGCTACAAGGACAAGAACTGCGACAGCATCTGCTGCGGGCGCGGGCACAACACGCAGAGCCGCGTGGTGACGCGGCCGTGCCAGTGCCAGGTGCGCTGGTGCTGCTACGTGGAGTGCAAGCAGTGCACCCAGAGGGAGGAGGTTTACACCTGCAAGGACTGACCGTGGGCTCGGCGGCGACCCTCGGAGACAAACAGGGTTTGACTGACCTTCTGCGATCTGAAGGCTTTGTTGAGACATGAGCACTTTGTAGGGTACAGGTGACCCAGCTGTGTGTTGCTGTTTTGTTGGTTTATTATTTTTTTTTTTTTGGTGTTGTTTTCCTGTAGACTGAATTTCAATGAGGTCCAACCATGTGGAAAAAAGTGCCTGTCACACTGGGGTTAGACACACCAGGTGACCTTCACCTTAGTCATCCACGCAGTTTGACGGATCATTTATGCTTGGACCATCTTGATGGTTTCACCAGTCCTCCATGAACTCCCAGGCTGATAGATTCTCTTTGGCATAAGTTATCTGTACTACTTTATTCCTGGAGCTTTTCCAAGTGCTTACAGAGCTGAGCAGATAAGATCTTTCTTCCTTGAATGTGATGGTACAGGAAGTGGTTGGTTGTTTCTCCTAACACTGGAGAGAGGTGTGTTGGGTAATGATGGTTCCTGATGGTTCTTCCAGTGGAGTTTCTGCACATGGAGCAAACAAGGCTCTGACAAAAAGACCCACTGGGAGGGTCAGCTCTTTAATGACAGCCCCACGTGCATTGTCACCAAGTACAGCTCAGAAAAACGGTGGGTCCACCACGTTGCAGACAGAGATATGTCCAAGAAAGAGGTTGGGAAGACAGTAGAACACCAGATGTGCCTGTCCCTTCCAGTCCAATCCCATGTTCTTTATTTAAAACAATTTCTCCAAAGGCAGGTTCTTTAGCACTATGGCTATCTTAAATTTAATTTTTTTTTTCCTAAGAACCACTAGATACTTTGGTCTCATTTTTGTACATGATTTCTTTTTCCTCTCCTCTTCCCACCTCTTGCTGATGGAATTCACCCTGTGGTAACTGCTTCAGAAATCTGGAACTGGACCTTTTTAGCCTTATGCCAGCTGAGTTTGGATTTGTGTTCCTGAGGAGGACGAGAGAAATCCAAGTGCCTCTTGGAACCTGGCACTGCCTTGCCTTGTCCAGCAGCTGTTTTGGCCTGGAGGAGACCTCTGGAGGAGTTGACTTTTCTTTTACTGGGTCATCATTCCATTTTCTCTAAACCATGGCAGTGGTACATGACACAAGCTGTATGTAAACCTTATGACCTTAAGAGTTTATTTTTTTTTTCCTAACCACTAGCTCGAGAACTGTATTTTAAAAATACGACTGCTAAATCCTAACAAACTCTTGGATTTGGAATAACCAATGGACACGGAGACAAACCAGCCAGAAAAGGCAGGAATTTGACTGCAGTGGTAGATCACTCAGTGCTGTGAAACAAATGGCAACCTTCAGCATTTCCTTTTTTTCCTTGGAAGAAGAGACTTACAGTCCAGGATTTGATGCATCAATATGTAAAAGTGGATTGGAAGCAGCCAGGAAATGCCTCAGCAAAGCTTCCTGAGGAAACAATGGAGAGTGGAGGGCATTTAATTTGATTTTTGGTAGCAAGTTTTGGTTTTCCAATAGTAGCAATTTCCACCAATTTTGTACAAGCCAATCTGGTTCTCAAAAGAGGCATTTTTCAACCAGTAAGTAGATATTAGCAAAGAAAATGAGAGCAATTTTCCAAGATGGACTATTATTTTTCAAAGCCTTTTTTTCCTCATTTTTCTTTAATTCCCCCCCCCCCCCCCCACCTAAATAGTAGCCACTAATATTTAAGCTGTTCCTGTGCATCTACTGGGAGGAGAAAAGATCTATTTTGGGTTTTTTCTTGGTAACAAACACCTGCAGTCCAGCCTGGCTTGTTGGCATCAACCCTTGGGGTGGCATCAACCCTTGAGATGGGACATTAGGAGGGACAGGGTGTTGCTGTTAATGGCACCAGGTCCTGCCAAGTGAAGGGAACTGGCTCTTTTTTTGGTGTTTGCTTATTTGCTGTACAATTCTGGAGGTTGGGGCAGTGCTGGAGGAGGAGGAGGAGGAGGAGGAGGAATCCACCCAGGGTGGAATTGCCACCTTCCCCCACGCAGGAAGGTGTCACAGTTTTTGGGGGATGAAGTGCTTTGAAAGTCACCTACGAGCAGTTTATCTAATGGTTTAAAAAAATAAACTGACTAGAAACTTATTATTCAGTGTGTGCATGTGTATATATATATATTTATATACACTCACACCTGCCGACACATAAATATATATATATAAATATTGAATGAACATTTATTTATTGTAAAGCCCTTCAGAAGGACCTTCTTATGGTTTCAATGTGGTATTATGTTAAATTCTCTTTCTCCCTCTGTCTCTCTCTCTCTCACACATTTGGGAAAACTCACTGTTACATTTTAATGTGTGTCCTAGAACAGCTTTTCCCCTCCAAAGTAAAGCTGGACCCAAACCTGCTCAAAACACGAGGATTTTTTGGGTCTGAATTACTATTATTTCTGGCTCCATTCTTTTTATTAAAAAAAAATTTCTTAACTGAAGGATGGGCCACAACTTATGTGCATTATTATTATTATTATTAATTATTATTATTATTGTTATATTTAAACCATGGGCCTCATTTTCCTTCTCCTCACTGGTGTCTCTGTCTCCATTGACCTCACTGGAGTGACCCCACACTGCACTGGTGGGAGAGGAGAATGAGGCCCTGGGACAGAAGAGAAGGTGGTGGGGCCATGAATATCCACACAAGAAATGCTGGAGCAGGCTGGGATAGGGAAGGTTTGGTGTGGGGGAGAGAGAGAGAGGGCTGGGAAATCAGGCAGGTTGGCAAAGCTTGACTCAAAGAGAGCAGCAAAGAGTGAATGAACTACTGAGTGAAAGAGCTCTTCTGTGTATTAGAACTCACGCACTGAAGCCTGGATGCTTTCTGTAAGTATTTAAAGAAAAAAAAAAAAGGAGGAAAAAAAAGGACAAAAAAAAAAAGAGGAAAAAAATAACACAAAAGCACCACAAAAAAAAAAGAAAATTGTATTTATGTTCATGTGGATATATTACTTGCCTGTTATATATTGTAAATAGCAAGGTTTATTCTCCTGTGGTTAAAAAAAATAATTATAAATAACTAAATAGTAGCGAGGCACATGTGTTAAATGTATAGGCAGTGTATAAAATATACTAACACTCTGAAATCAGGAGAACTTGTCTTCTTGGCCTTTTGACCTAGGGTGGTATAACATATGTGGGTTATTTTTTCTTGTCCCCCTCCTGCACCACGTTGTGTGTGTTTGGGGCGGGGGGTGTTTAATTCCAGCGTTTTCCAATGTTTGCCTTATCCTTGAAGAAAGAAAGGGGGGGGAAAGAGCCTCGTTTTGGAAAAATCCAGCAGGATGAAACAAGTAGAGAAGATGTAAAACCACCTCAAAACCTTCTTGAGTGCTTGGCTTGGGTTTTGTGGTGGTGATAAATTTATGTTGGAGTGGAATTAACTCATGGAGTAGAAACTTCTGCTTGTGCTGCTCCATAGACAAGTCCTATAAAAGAGACACTGAATCCTCCCAAAACCTTGGGGAGTGTCCTGTAAAACCTTTTTTTTTTTCATGCCAGCTGGATTAAACTGGATTTTTCCAGAAGGGTAATTCCACCACCACACCATTGGATCTCCAGTGCAATTCCATGAAATTGCTCATTTTTTGTAAAACTGCTACAAAGTAGAGCAGATTTGGGTCCCTGGTGTCATTTCATAGATATAGATATATATATATATATTAAAAAAAAGTGCAAAGCAACTTTTCCCCTTTTTCTTACCCCCAGAGAAACAGGTTTTTGCTCAGATGTAACTGGAGAAGGACAGATGGGTGTAGGGGAGGTCTCTGTCCCCCCAAAAGTGTCAAAGTGTTGGTTCTCCTCAGCTGATCCAGCCAGACTTGGCCAGATCAGTTTTGGGGTGGGGTGGGGGTGGGGTGGGGTGCAACCATTATTTATATAACTTTTTTATTAATTTTTTTAAAAGAGAAGTTAGCTGATGGAAGAATATTTTTATTGAATAGTGCATTTAGTTATGTCAGAAATATAAAAAAAAAATTATATATATATAATATTTTTGTAAACAAGGCAAACTGCAAACGTTTGCTGTTTTATATTAGAATTTTCTATTAAAAGAAATAAAAACCCACAGAAATAATTGTTGCACCCGTCATCTGTTTTTTTAACAAGCTTCTGTTCTGTGTGACTGACTCATTTATGCCGGATGTGGAGACCTGCAAAACAAGTCCTAAACATTATATTCTTATTGTCTTCCAGTTACCAAAACCTCCCCTTGGTGAAACAGGCAGTGCTTAATCAAAGGGGCTCTTTTAAAATTATTATTATTATTATTACAGTAAAAAAGAGTTATGAAGAATGAGCAGCTTGTAATTGAAATATTAAAAAAAAAATCCACCCCAAAATTTCAAGTTGACCCTTTTTGAGTTGAGCCTCCTGAGATGGGTCTGGATGGAGAGAAGCCCAAACCTGTTTGCAATAACCAAATATTTGCCTCTGATCTCAGTTGGCCTGGGAAGAAAGATTCTTAAAGAGATTATTTGGGGGGAAAAAAATAATCATCTGAGTACGTGGGAAGGTGAAATGAAGAGGACCAAATTACAGGCTTGATCCAACACAAGTAATTTGAATTTTAATCTGTTTGGATGGGGCAGTAAATTTGGGGAGCTGGGATTTGTTTCCCCTGTGGTTCAGGAAGCCTTTGGAGTCAGGGAATGAGTTATGGACCCTCTGTTTCCAAAAGAACTTTGGGAATTGCTGCTTTGGAGACCTGAGCAGGGGCAAAATAATGTCTGAGGATTTTTTTTTTTGGTTGTTCTCAACCAGCTTGTTGCCATCTGCCCTCCTTCAGCCCAGGTCTGGAATTCCTTCGGGAATCATTTCTCAGCTGCCCCTTCCAGCCAACACACAGTGGGCTCTTTGGCTGTGCCGGGCTTGGATGAGCCCTTGGATGAGGAGACAGATTTCTCAAGGGTACTTTCATGGAGTAGATGCTGCTTAAGGTGATTTTCTGGTGGATTATTGTGCCTGTGAAAAATTCCTCAGTTGATGCTGCAGGAAAATTCGGTCTGTTCTGTACCCGCTAAAACAGGTGCAGTAAAGCTCTTCATTCCCGGTTTATCCGGCTCTGTGGGCACATCTGGGGCGAGTCTGCCTTCCATGCCCAGCTCATCCCAGTTTTCAGGGTGCTAATGAGGTGATGACTTTTGGAGAGCAGTGTTTTCCTGCAGGAGATGCAGTGCCTGTCTGGGTCACACTGTTGGTGTAACTCGAAAGGGGCTCAGCGTGGCACAGGATCAGCTCCATAGAAATCATGGAATGGTTTGGGTTGGCATCTTAAAGATCATCCAGTTCCAGCCTCCTGGTTGAATCAGGTCAATCAACCCCCTGAAATCTGGTTGTTACTGAACCAGTCAAGTTTAGGGCCATGGGTGTTACCATTTAATTCTATTTTTACTGGTTAACGTTGGCTTTGACCAAATTATTTACGAGTTCCAGGCAACAAAATATTTCTGAACATTTCCAAACAGAATATTTCTAAATATTTCCTAACATAATATTCCTTTATGGGTGGGGAGGAAAAGCAAAGGGATGGGCTTCAGAATGGGCTTCCTGTAACTCCATTTCTTCAGGTGCAGGGAGTGAGTGGGGTGTAAATTCAGCCCATAAATGATTCAGACACATAAAATTCAGCTGTCGGGGGGAAACAGCTGAATTTAAGGCTTTTCCTCCGTTGTTGCTGAATGTTTTCAGACATGGGAAAAATCCTGCTTGGCAGCACTGGGGAAGGTGATCCAAAAGGACAGGAGATTCCTGCCTTTCATCCCAGGGTTGCTCAGGAATGTTGGGAAAGATGCTGACATGGCTTTTGCAATGGACCTGGAATCTTCCCTCTCCCCCTTAAATAAGGAGCCCTTGGTTTGCAGTCACTGTAGGCACCTCTAGAAGGTGTTTTGACCCACAAGGAGCTGCCAGTTTCTCCCTGGTGACAACAGAAGGCTCAGTAGAGGTTGGGATGAATTCAGGATTAATCAAACTGTGTGTGGATAATCCCTCCAGCTCCCTTGGGCACGGACCCATTTCAAACAGCGACACCAAACTGGCACAGGAATTTCCCCTTTTCCCACCGCAGTCTCCCCAAGATGTCCTTTGAGGCAGGAATATAAAGTCTAGGATTTGTTTTGCACACCTGGGATGGCATTTCCTTTCAAAGGGAGGTGGGAATTCGAACATGAAGGATTAGTATTTTTCTTGTTTTTCTCTGTTTTGTTTTTGTTTTTTTTTCCAATGTCTTATGGGAGCCTAAGTTATTTTTCTCTACCTCATATGTACAGCTTGTAGGTATAAATCTGATTCTGAGTGACTGTTGAGAATGTATTTAAGTTATTTAACATCTTTGTATAACAAAAAAAAGAAAAAAAAAGCCAGAACAAATGAAACAATAAATGTATTTTAAATTATACTCCGAGTGTGCTCCTCTTTCTTCACATCTCCTAGAAAAGGTCTGTGTTCAGTGGTTGGGGGAGACCCTTTGCCTCCTTGACCCTGAGATCAGCTCAGTTGGTTCAAACTTGGCTGTAATAATGCCCAAGGTCATGGATTCAATCCCCTGTATGGACCATTGACTTAAGAGTTGGACTCGATGATCCTTGTGGGTCCTTTCATCTCAGAACAGTCTGTGATTCTTTTTCTTGACCTCTGAACTTGTCCTTGTGGCTAATTTAAGCCTCCAAAGACCACAAAGCTTTGTAGGATGGCAAGAGTGTTGTAGCAGTGCCACAAGCTGAAGAAATGTTTCCACACCCATTTCACATGATGATGGAGTGACTTCTCTACATCAAGGCCAAACCCCCCAGATTTCTGCTTTTTTTTTTCCCTCCAGTTCTTCCACTTTCCCAGTGAAACAGCTCAGAAAGTGGGATCTGACTCAGGATTGTTCCAGTGCTCTAATTTGGGGGCAGCATTTTGAGCAAAGGAACGTTCAACAAGCTCAGGAGGCTCGATGGGCTCCATCAGCTTCCCATGGAATTGCATCATCATCATACTTGTGTGGGGAAGTCATGACACCTTGGCAGAGTGTCACTGTCATGATGTGACTGCAAAGTTACTCTGCTCAAGTAACTGGCCAAAGCTCAGAATAGGTTGGATGTGGCCAAATTTAGTCTGGCTGAATGACAACAATTAGAAAAATGGTCATTCCCCCAGGCTGCACATTATTGTCTTTCTTGATCAAATGTCTTTTTCTTCACAAAGGACCCCTGGAATTATTTGGTACCTCAAAGTCACTGCAGCTGAGCTTTAAATAACCACAGCCTGTTGTTGTTGTTCCTCTTGCAACCTGCCAAGGACTCAAAGGGGTGATGTGGGTTTGCAAAAGCCCCTGAGAAACAACGTGGTGGCCCCGTCTGTGGGTGCATGAAATGAGGTGCTGCTTCTCTGGGCCACAGCTGTGGGATATTCATGGAATATCCTGAGTTGCAGGGGACCCACAAGGAGGATCCAGTCCAACTCCTGGCCCTGTTCAACCCCAACAATCCCACCCTGTCCCTCAGAGTGTTGTCCAAACCCTCCTGGAGCTCTGGCAGCCTCGGGGCCGTGCCCACTGCCCTGGGGAGCCTGGTCAGTGCCCACCACCCTCTGGGGGAAGGACCTTTTCCTGAGATCCACCCTAAACTTCCCCTGGCACAGTTCACAGTTGCTGCCTTTTCATGTGGTTGAGGAGAATGTCTAGAAATCAACCTGAGGTCCAACTGCTCAAGATCCTTCTCCAGGCATCGCTCTCATCTCCCCTGGAGGTCAAATAATGCTGTTAATGTGAAGAACCTTCATGGGACGGGGTAGGAGACATCACATCACCAACAGTGGCCTCTCAGCTGGCAGAGGCAACTTCCCACCCTGCAGTCCTGGCAGAGGTTTCACCCACATGTCCAGATACTCCTCACCAATGGTTTGACACCCTGTAAAGGCAACTAAGGGTGGTCCAAATGATCCAAACAAGCAGAGAGACAACCCAGACTGTGGGTCAGGCTGACCTGGGGGTGGGATAGAAACGCTGAGCTTGGAAAGAGCCCCAGCTGCCCTTTCAGTGTGGCCCTGATGAACTGCTGAACATCCCAGGTTAAACTATTAAAAGGCCTACTGGGTTCTTGATGGTGTGCTGGAGGACCTTCGAGTGGAAGGTCCCTAGTGGGTGTCCCCACCCACCTCTAGTGGGTGTCCCTTCCCATGGCAGGGGGGATGGAATGAGATGATCTTTCAGGTCATAGAATGGGTTGGGTTGGAAAAGACCTCCGAGATCATCAAGTCCAACCCTTGGTCCAACTCCAGTCCCTTTACCAGATCATGGCACTCAGTGCCACGGCCAAGCTCAGTTGAAAAACCTCCAGGGATGGGGAATCCACCCCCTCTCTGGGCAGCCCATTCCAATCCCTGAGCACTCTCTCTGCAAAGAATTTTTTCCTGCTCTCCAACTTCAATTTCCCCTGGCAGAGCTTGAGCCCATCGTGCCCC
>JAJPCS010000359.1:312917-330099 GCA_021164005.1 Willisornis vidua nigrigula
CTCCAAAAATCTCACCTTCAGGTGTGGATTTGGGAGATCCTCCACCTCCAAAAATCCTCATGTTCAGGTGTGGATCTGGGAGATGGTCCACCTCCAAAAATCCGCATGTTCAGGTCTGGTTTTGGGAGATGCTCCACCTTTAAAAAGCCCCACCTTCAGGTGTGGATTTGGGAGATCCTCCATCTCCAAAAATCCTCATGATCAGGTGTGGTTTTGGGAGATGCTCCACCTCTAAAAACGCCCATGTTCAGGTGTAAATTTGGGAGATGCTCCACCTCCAAAAATCTCACCTTCAGGTGTGGATTTGGGAGATGCTCCGTCTCCAAACAGCCCCATGTTCAGGTGTGGATTTGGGAGATGCTCCATCTCCAAACAGCCCCATGTTCAGGTGTGGATTTGGGAGATGCTCCGTCTCCAAACAGCCCCATGTTCAGGTGTGGATTTGGGAGATGCTCCATCTCCAAACAGCCCCATGTTCAGGTGTGGATTTGGGACCACCTCACAAGTTTTGTGCCTGTGCATGGCAATCCTATTCCTCCATGGCTTTTCCCCACCAGGAATGGCTTGCTAAGCCCAGGCAGGTGCCCATTCCTTCAGAGCATCATTGCAGCTGAGTTGAGGGGCAATGTTGAACCCCAAACCTCTTTGCTTTCTGTGTTTATTCCAAGGTGGGATGAACTTGGTTTCTCTCATGACCAAAGACAGCTAAAAACACAGGGCAAAGGATTAAGATGACTTTGGTGAGGAAGAACCCACAGCCAGATTCCTGAGACCAGGATGAGCTTCAGGAAAGGATTTTCCTTGGGTTTCCTTGCAAGCAATGCCAGGCTCCAGCCTCTGCCAGTCAATCCTTTCTACTTTCCCCCTTAGCCCCTTTTCCTTTGCCAGAGGGGGATGTGGCAGTTCAGGGGCTTTGCTGTTTCTCTGCTCCCTCCAGAGATGGGGGAATATCAGGGCTGGATTCAATGTAGAGACCTCTCAGGATCTGTGGAATCACAGGATATCCTGAGCTGGGAGGGACCCACAAGGATCATCCAAGTCCAGCTCCTGTAGATGTAGCATTTCCAAAATCACCCACATTTCCTCAGCCATTTGGGGCTTGTGTGATATCAGGGTCACCTTTGCTGTTTGTGGCAACACAAATGATCATTTTGATAAGACCAAAATAATTTTGCATGTGGAAATCTACTTTAACTGAAGAGATAAAAAGTGTATTTCTTGTTTTTTGACAGAGGGGGAAAGCACCTTTGCTTGTGTGAAGAAACAGTGAAAACATTTCTGGGTTAACAACTGGACTTGTTGATCTCAAAAGTCTTTTTCAACCTCAGTGATTCTGTGATTCTCTGATCAAGACTTGGACTTGGTCTTGATCAGAGAATCCTCTGTCAAAAACCAAGAAACATTGTGAGTAAAAAACCATATTTTTTTCCAAGTCCCATAAATATCAACTTTTTGGTTTTTTTTTTTTTTTTTTCCAAGAGCTTTCACTTATTTTTCTTACATGAAGACCAAACTGGGCTCCCTGAGGACTTGTCACCAAATAACAGAGACAGGCAGGTCCATGGCAGAACAGCCAAAGGGCTGGAACCAAGAAGAGTGACCAAAGGACACACTGAAATTTTAATTTAGACATCCCATGTCCAAGACAAGGTGCAGCCCCACCCAGGACAGGTGCTGCAGGGAGGGTGATGGGCTGATGGTGCTCATGCCATGGCAGATGAGCCTTTGCTTCAGTATTTGTGTGGAAATCCTGTAATGGTGCTGGTGATGTCCTCCCTGTTCCAGAGGAAAGGATCAAGGGACAGGAGAGATCAGACCTGCATCCACTCATTGTCCTTGTCTAATACTTCATAGAATCATAGAATCAATCATAGAATCATAGAATGGATTGGGATCATAGAATCATAGACTGGAAAAGACCTCCAAGATCATCAAGTCCAACCCTTGGTCCAACTCCAGTCCCTTTACCAGATCATGGCACTCAGTGCCACGGCCAAGCTCAGTTGAAAAACCTCCAGGGATGGGGAATCCACCCCCTCTCTGGGCAGCCCATTCCAATCCCTGAGCACTCTCTCTGCAAAGAATTGTTTTCTCATCTCCAACTTGAATTTCCCCTGGCAGAGCTTGAGCCCATCGTGCCCCCTTGTCCTATTGCTGAGTGCCTGGGAGAAGAGACCAACCCCCAGCTGGCCAGAACTTCCCTTCAGGCAGTTCCAGACAGTGCTGAGGTCACCTCTGAACCTCCTCTTCTCCAGGCTAAACACCCCCAGCTCCCTCAGCCTCTCCCCACAGCACTTGTGCTCCAGTCCCTTCTCCAGCCTCGTTGCTCTTCTCTGGCCCCGCTCCAGCCCCTCAAGATCTTTCCTCAACTGAGGGGCCCAGAACTCAACACAACACTCAAGGTGTGGCCTCCCCAAGGCAGAGTCCAGGGGAAGGGTCACTGCCCTGGGCCTGCTGGCCACGCTAGTTTGGATCCAGGCCAGGATCCCATTGGCCTTTTTGGCCACCTGGGCACACTGTCGGTTCACGTGACTTCAGCAAAGTCACTCTTCCACCAGAGATGATTTCCAGTGCCAGGCTTTCAAACCTCTCTCCATTCATCCATGCCTTGCAAAAACTGCTGCATCTTCTGCTTCCAGACCTATGAGGAAAATGGGAAGAATGACTGGTGAAGGGAACCATTAGAAGGGAAGCAGAATGCCACTCTTCCCCGAGGCACATGCTGCCACCAAAGTCCTCCTCCCCCCTGCCACTGTGGTACCAGATGATGTTTGTGCTGCTCTCTGATGAAAATCCCTTTTCCCAGAGTGGAAAACCTGCCAGCCAAGGTTCTTCGATCCCATCCACAAGTCCTGTGGCACACTGACCTGTTCTGAGGGAATCCACTGAAAGCCTGTTCCCTCCCCAGCCAGAGCCCACCCAGTGAGAAGCAGGCTGGTGGCTTGACAAAACTCGGATTATTCTGTCCAGAAAACTCCACTTTTAATGGATTAAACATCTCTGTCTTTTGTGGTCTCCTTCTTCAGGAAGAAAACCCTTGCGAGAAGAAAATGTTGAACTGGGGTGTATTTTCCTCTTTGGATTCAGAGTCATTTTTCTTCCCTCCCTGCCTTCCTCCTCTTCTGCTTCTCTGCAAATAGAGAAGTAAATTTTGTCTCCGTGATGTTTCTTTGGCTGGACATGATTCAGCTCTGCTGGTGCTCTAAATCAAGGTAATCAAAATAATCGTGTTCTTTTAATCCATCCACTGGGCCCAACCCTGTGTACTCCACTTATATATTTTTTTCCTAAGCTTTGGCTCTGACATCACTGAAAAACTGCAGCAAAATCTCAGGAATAAACCAGCATTGTTAGTTCCTCCTTTCATCCCCAGCCAAACACCCGCAGCTCTCCACAGGCCTCAAAGAAGACCTCGAAATGCCCAAGCAGGATTCCTTCTCCAGTGCAAGAAGGGGATTCATTAAAGGGAAAAACTTGAGTCACAGATTCCAGGAGAAACGCAGAGGGGGGAAAAAATCCCCACCTAAATCCAGAGGAGGGCTCAAAAGATACCACAATTTACTCCAGCTGAAGATTTGTCCCAGAATCTTCTACCTGAGCCTCCCAGTTGCAGGGCAAGGATGTGGAGTCAGTGCTGCTTTTCCTCAGGAAGCCCTAAAAACGAGCTCCTGAGTTCTCCTGATCCACCCCAATGTCTGCAGAGCAGAAAGTTCTGTGCTCCCTCTCCCCTATTCCAGCCCACCCAGGTTCCTGGATGCCATTCCACAGGTGGGAATGGTGGTGGTGGTGGAATGGATTTACTTCTTGAGGGGCTGAGATGCTGATGAGGACTGTGGGGACTCCCCCAGCAAGGTGGGCAATATCAGGTAGCTGAGACTTTGGCCTTTGCTCTGAAGCTCCTGTTTGCTGTCTGAGTGGCTTTCTCCTCTTGTTTCCACGGCTCTGCCCCAGCTAAACCTGGTGCAAAGCAGAACTTTCCAGCTCAGAGATGGTTTTTAATACCAACTTTGTTGTTTAAAGGACTAACCTGATATCTCTATGTGGTTCCACACCAGCTTGTAAGAGGAGACTGACTGGAATCTCTACATGGCTCCACACCAGCTTGTAAGAGGAGACTGACTGGAGTGCAAGATTCTGCTCCATATTCCACTCTCACTCGAGATGTTTTCCAGTTTGGGAGCTCCTTTTGTGGAAAATAAAAGACCTGCTGCCCTCCATACAAGCACTGCAGGTGATCACCACTTAAAAGCAGAGGTTTGAGTGCCTAAATCTGGATATGCAGAGAATTAAAGATACATCTAAACCCACATCCATCCTCTGAGAACGTTGTGCCTGTTCTTCCTGACTCCTTTGAGAAGGTGAGGTCTGGAAATCAGCAGCAGCACTTGGATTCTCCCCCAGTCTCTGTGCACTGATATCAGGAGGCTGCAGCAATCCCTCAGCTGAAATCTTGGCTCTGGGAAATTATTCGAAGTTCCTGGGAAGTGACCAGCTCAAAGTTTCAAGAAATCTCACCGAGAGGTTATGAGTAACAGGAACAAAACAAAGGCCAAAGCTGCCTTTCCAACTAACCATTTATTTTCCCAGAGAAGGCCCTTATTAATTTTTACGGTGCATAAACACCAGAAAACCAGACACCGTTAATTAGTGCCTGGTTTTGGTCTTCATGCTCAACCCAGTTCAATCCAAGCCAAACCAGGATTTTTTTTTAATTTTTTTTAAGGTTTAGAGAGAAGTATGTCTGTGGATCGATGGATTTTGGTGTTTCTGAGCAAGTGGGAACTTAAATTAGTGAAACTTTCTTTTTATCCCCTTCACTGGGACCCTCCCTCACAGGTCATTTTTTGTTCACATCTACCCCAAATATTCTGAGTTTATGGATAGATACAGGATTTCTTTTTATCCCATTCACTGGGGCCCTCTCTTGCAGGTAAATTTTCTTCACATCTACCCCAAATATTCTGGGTTAATGGACAGATACAGGATTTTTTTTTATCCCTTTCACTGGGACTCTCCCTCACAGGTCATTTTTCTTCATGTCTACCCCAAATATTCTGAGTTTTTGGACAGATACAGGATCTGAAGGGTTTAGATCTTGACCCAACATCTTTTGGCTCTTACACAGATATCCACAGGCATCTTTAAGGTGGCAAAGAGCCCTTTTGGGAAGTGCCCTGATGAGATAGACCCAGTGCTGGATGTGGATTCCCTCTCCAAAAGCAGAAAAAGGCAGGAGAAGGAAGACCCACAGCAGATCCCTGCCCTTGTCTGCACAAAGCTCCAACAGCAAGAAGCATTTTGGTTCCCAGAGTGGCATCAACATGTTCTTCCTTCAACATAGAGCTCCTTGGACTTGACCTTCACCCCTCATGTCTCACTGGGACTGATGCCCAGAGGAGGGTTTGGGTGGACCCCTCTGTTGAAATCCAGGGAGATTCTTTCAACCCTCATCACCAGGTGTTTGGAGAAGACATCCCAGACTGTCAGGGGCCAATCTGTAGTTTCTCTCTTTGCTCTCACTTGCTGACAGGTTTGCTCCTTGTGTGGAGTTTGTTTTAAGGCTTATATGGTGGGGCCCTAATTTAAAAAAACCCCAGATAATGACACTGAGAATCTGACCTATGAAATTCTCGAACCTGAGAGGATTTGAGTGTGGTGAGTTATTGGCCACTGGGACTGGAGAAGGATGATATTTGTCTGAGTCTGCCTGTGCCAGTAAATCACACAGAAGTCTAACCCTTCATCTGCTTGCATTTTGGAAGCATTCCTTAGGGATTGTGTTAACCCTTTGGCTGGATTTCAGCACTAGTTCCAGCAGGACTTCCAGAGGTCCAAAAGAGCAGTCACTGAGTCCTCAGCACTGAACTCACCCAGATCCAGAGAAAACAAGTGAAATCTAAATATCTAAGCCCTGTTTGGTTGGAAAACTTTGGAGATTGGACCTGCTGGCAGGATCACAGAGTGGTGGGGTGTCTGTGCAACACACCCTCACCCCAGTGCAATGATCTGCTCCTGTGGAGACCAAGCCTTGGGTTTGTGTCAAGGTCTTACTGCAGATCCAACATTTCTGTTCTAATTGTCACAAAGTCAGGAAAGGAAATCCACCTCACAAGGTGTTTCTCTGCCTCCTCTTCTGTCACACTGGATGAAAGATTGGATTGGTTACCCCTCATGCTGGTTTTAGGTGTAAAATTCTTTAAAGTCTCTCCATCTGGAAGAGATTTGGCTCATTGATGAGGAGGGCACTGGTGGCACTTGGCCAGTTCCATCTGGGAGAAGAGCCTGTGGCATTTGTCACTGCACAAGTGGTGATTTATGACTGAAAACAGCCAGTTTGCAAATTTATCTCCCAAATAATGAATTCCTCCCTTGTTTTGGATGGACAACTGACCTCCTTGGGACTGGTAGAACCTCTGCACCTCCTTTAGCTGGAGGAGTGTGTGTGTTTGTTTGAAGAGCTGGGTAAGGCTGGGGCTGAAAGTTGCAAAGATTTCTTCACCCACAAAAGGAGGAGGTGGGAAGGAGGTGGAATGACACATTTTCTGCTTCTATTTTTGTGGTTTCTTTCACCTCCAATTCTCAGTGTCCCACCTCAAAGCCATCAAACAACACTGATCCACCCATCCAGGTAGGTTTGGTTGGTTATTTTTCACCCATCTCTGCTTGAAGAAACAATTACCAAACAGAGCAACTAATTCCAGAAGCCAACAGAAGCCAGAGCAAGAGTCACAGCAGACTGAAAGCATTTTTGCCCACAGGCCCTGCCAACCCCTTCTGAATGAGAAGACAAAGTGAAAATTGGAGAGATGTGTGTTTTTGGACCGCAGAGCTGGGAAAAGGGACTTGTCTGAATGTATGTTGGGGAGGAATGGTGTGAAAATTACATGTCTCCCAGGCTCCAGCACAGCTGTAGAGCACCCAAGGGGATGCACTGCTCGGGGTTTCTGCTATTCTTGGCTCCCTCAGTCCCTCTGAAGTGGCAGAGGACATCTTGAGTGTCTCCATACGTGACATGGTCCGTGTGCTCTGCAAAAACTCCATGCAGGATTAACCTTTGCTCAGGAGAAAACCTTGGAGGGGCTGGAACTTGGTGTCAGTCTGGGGAATTCACTCCCAGGAGCTGCCCATGTGGAGCACACAGGAATTCCAGAGCTTTGGGAATGGCTTGTGCTCAGCTTGACCTTGTGTCCACAGCACGTGTGACATTGGGGACAGCAGAGGGGACTGTGCAGGGAGTTCTGGAGACACTTTGGAGGGTGGGATCAGAAAGGGTCTCTTTGGGACCCTCTGCCTTGCTCTGCTGTGGCACCCCAGTGGTGAACAGTTGTGTTCAGTTCTGGGCCCCTCAGTTGAGGAAAGATCTTGAGGGGCTGGAGCGGGGCCAGAGAAGAGCAACGAGGCTGGAGAAGGGACTGGAGCACAAGTGCTGTGGGGAGAGGCTGAGGGAGCTGGGGGTGTTTAGCCTGGAGAAGAGGAGGCTCAGAGGTGACCTCAGCACTGTCTGGAATTCCCTGAAGGGAAGTTCTGGCCAGGTGGGGGTTGGTCTCTTCTCCCAGGCACTCAGCAATAGGACAAGGGGGCACGATGGGCTCAAGCTCTGCCAGGGGAAATTGAAGTTGGAGAGCAGAAAAAACTTCTTTGCAGAGAGAGTGCTCAGGGATTGGAATGGGCTGCCCAGAGAGGGGGGGGATTCCCCATCCCTGGAGGTTTTTCAACTGAGCTTGGCCGTGGCACTGAGTGCCATGATCTGGTAAAGGGACTGGAGTTGGACCAAGGGTTGGACTTGATGATCTTGGAGGTCTTTTCCAACCCAATCCATTCTATGATTCTATGATTCTAACAGTCCAGCTGTGGGCATGGAGATCCCTCCAAGAGGCTGCTTTGGAGCCTGGTGGCTTTACCAGCAATGCTGAGCTCATTTTTTTGATGTTTGCCTGAAATCCCTGTTGACTTTACAGTTTAACTGGAGACAAAGTGGTTTGTGGCTTAGGAGATCGAGGTGCAAGTCCCCAGTGAGTTTCTGGACAAGCCACTTTACCCTCCCCATGCCTCAGCTTTTTCTTTTTTTCCCTAAGAGTTGAAATGTTTTGGTTTCAGACAAAACTCCTCCCTCCAAAAAATGGTTTTTCCCTCCAGATTTTGTATTTTAGATGGAAATTTTCTGAAATTCATGGCTTGTTTTTTTTTTGTTTTCCCAGTTCCAGTTCCTGTTGGAAAACTTTTTTTTTTTTTGTGGAAAACACAACTTCTTTTTCCCATAAAGTGTTCTGAACTCTACCAAAAGAAAGTGCAAAATGAGACCTATTATTCTTGTGGTGCCTCAGGGGTCAGGACACATTCATTGGTCACGTAGCCTTACCCAGTGTGCTCTCCTGGAAGGGGAATGCTGATGGGAGACAAACCCTCAAGGACATGGTTTGGGGTTTTTTGGATCTATTTGCTCTTTAAACATTTCTAAGCTCTTCTTAAATGCAGCTTTCTCCTCCCTCTTTTTTTTTTTTTCCAACTGTTTCCAAAGGGAGGAATCCCAAATCCATTCCTCCAGACTTTCTTTTTTCTATGTGGAGGTACCACACACAGCTCTCGTTACCCTCCTTCACCTCTCCCCCTCCCCACTCTCCATCCTCTGCCCCGGATCCCTCCCAAACACTTGGGTTTGGCTCATTCCTGAAGCCAGTTTGGTTTCCCTTCAAGAAGCTTTTCCGCAGCTCTTGTTGCAAACCACACATTAGCAAAGCAATGAGCTCCTCCAACCCTCTTCTGCTCCTTGCTGCCTGTTGTGGATCCAGGAAAAAAATAATAAAATCTGTCCTCAAGAACAACAAACATCCTTTCCCCGTCTGCAGACCTGAGTGAAAAATTAGGATGTTCCAATCCTGACGCAGAAAACTCGTCAGGTCATTGTTGCTGAAGTCCATGATGGGAATTGTAACGAGTTGTGCCACAACCTTGAACTCTTTTACCGACCCTTTGGTGGATTCTCTGTCTGGTTTGGAGCAGAACCCACGACCTGGATGGGAATGTTTGATTTGAAAGGGAACCTGGAGTTTAATCGTCCTTTGGTTTTGGCTCTGCTGGAAGCAAAGCCCCAGTGAGTGCCTTGCAGAGAGGAAGCAAACCCAAACCCAGTCAGGGCTGACTTGCTTTGGTTTATTTGGTTTAATTCACCAAGAGAAAATGGTTTAAAAGTGGGGTGTCTGAGCAGAGAAGGTGGAATGGGATGGAGGGCAGGGAATCAGGAGTCATTTTCCAGCAGCTGGCGGCGATGGGTCGGTGCAGGTTTGTACCCAACAGATCCCAAACCACAACCTCTGGTTCCTCATTTGCCACCAGACTGGATGTGGAGTCAGGACTCTGAGAAAGACACGAGGAACCTTCCTGAGGCTGCAGTAATGAAATGTAATTATTGGGTAGATGTCTGGGTTTGTGGATGGGGATGTAGCGGTGCCTTCATCGTCACAAACACAGACTGGAAGGCACACAAAATGTGTGGGATCCCACTCTGGCTTTGAAGGGAATTCTGTAATTTAAAAATCACTGGAAACTCTACCAAGAAGTTAATCCCCTTCCTTGCCCTCCCTCCCTCCCCCAGATTGCTTGAATAACATGAATCATCCACCCTGGACATGTCAGACAGGGAAATTTTCAACTTAAAGCATGAATTTTCTTTGTTTCAAATTTTTTTTCCTCCCTGGAACAAAATGTCATCAAAATCGATACGTTCCCACGTGGCATTTCCATCTTTTTACATTCCAGATTAAAAGCTCCCAGAGGTTCAGCAGCAACCTCGGTCCTGACAACTTCTGGCACTGTCCCTTGCTTTGCCAAGGGTTAAACCAACCCCACCGTGGTCAGAAAGTGTTCATGGAATCATAGAATCGTTTGGGTTGGAAAAGACCTCCAAGATCATCAAGTCCAACCCTTGATCCAACCCCACTGTGAGCACCAGCCCAGGGCACAGAGTGCCCTGGGCTGGTGCTCACAGTGGGGTTGGATCAAGACATGGTGGATTCTCACTCAGTGCCACATCCATAGAATGGATTGGGTTGGAAAAGACCTCCAAGATCATCAAGTCCAACTCTTAGTCCAACTCCAGTCCCTTTACCAGATCATGGCACTCAGTGCCACGGCCAAGCTCAGTTGAAAAACCTCCAGGGATGGGGAATCCACCCCCTCTCTGGGCAGCCCATTCCAAGGCCTGAGCACTCTCTCTGCAAAGAATTTTTTTCTCATCTCCAACTTCAGTTTCCCACTCTGCCCCACTGGAAAAGGAAAGACTGTGCTGAAAACAGCACTGGCTGAAGTTCAGAGGCTTTTTGTGGACACACCAAAACCTTGAGATGTTCTTCAGGTCACAGGTATCAAGAGTTGACTTCCAAATATGGGTATTTTAAAGTTCTTCTTTCTTCTTTCTTTTCCTTTTGGGGCTGATCTTTTATTGCTTACTCAAGGTTGCCTTTTTCTCCTTTCTCTGCTCAAATCCCTCTTCTTCCCACTTCACTGGGTGTGTTTATGGAAGTATCTTGAAGTAAAACTTGTGTTGTCTCATGACATTGTGTCTCAGACACGTGTGGCCTCATTAAATCCAAACCATCCATACAACGTACAAAGTGTGGAATATTTTGGGGAGATTATGGGGCCAAAGGTGGCTTGTCCTAAATACTGTCACCCTTCAAGATGGACTAGTGGGATGAACCTGCTGGCAAAGTAATGTGGGCAGATCTGGCTTAGAGCATTGTTGGTCTTCCTACAGGGAAAAATAAGTTTGGGTTTCCCCACTCCTCATCCAGAGGGGAGAACTATTCATGGAATCACAGAATCCCAGAATGGTTTGGGTTGGAAGGGACCATAAAAAAGCATCTAATTCCACCCCCTACCCACCTTCCCCTATCCAAGGTTGCTCTAAGCCCTGTCCAGCCTGGCCTTGGACACTCCCAGGGATGGGGCAGTCACAGCTTCTCTGCCCACCCTGTGCCAGGGCCTGCCCACCCTGTCAGGGATGAATTCCTTCCCAATATCCCATCTATCCCTGCCCTCTGGCAGTGGGAAGCCATTCCCTGTGTCCTGTCACTCATGCCCTTGTAAATAGTCTCTCTCCATCTTTCCTGTAGGCTCCCTGACCTGGATCAAGAGGCTCCTCAGAGCAGCTGGATAAACTGGAAGGATGGGATAGGAAGAAGATGAAACCCAGAATGGAGTGTTAAGGTACAAACCTGCCATGGTAAGATGTGGTTTGGGTGGGAGAACACAACAGCCTGGCATGGCACAGCCCAGCTGCCCGTGGGCTGCACGGTGCCAGCTGGATCCGGGTCTAGTTTGGGGGGAAAACAGCTGGAAGCCACCAGCTGTGGGCTGGAGCTCTGATGGACTGGCCACCTCATAGAATGGAACCATGGAGTGGTCTGGGGTGGATGAGACCTTAAAACTCATCCCATTCCACCTCCTGCCATGGGCAGGAACATCGTCCACCAGCCCAGGGTGCTCCAAGCCCTGTCCAACCTGGCCTTGAACACTTCCAGGGATGGGGCAGCCACAGCTTCCCTGGGAAACCTGTGCCAGGGCCTGCCCACCCTCACAGCCAAGAATTCCATCCCATATCCAATCTAACCCTGCCTTCAGCAGTGGGAAGCCATTCCCTGTGTCCTGTCCCTCCCTCCCTTGTCCCCAGTCCCTCTCCAGCTCTCCTGGAGCCCCTTCAGGCCCTGCCAGGGGCTCTCAGGTGTCCCTGGAGCCTTCTCTGCTCCAGGTGACCCCCCCAGCTCTCCCAGCCGGTCTCACCTTGCTGCCCACCTCATGTCCAGCTCCTCCTTGGCTCTGGTGGGGGCAGCTGTTGCCCTGACCCCACCACCTGAGGGACAAATGCTTGATAAGAGTCATGAGCAGATAACTTTTGAGAGGGACTGGGGAGTGGTGTGAAGCCTTGGAGAGGAGATTAAATCATCCTTATGATCAATCACTCCAGAGCTCTCCTATTTGTTGGAAATGACTCTACAACCCCAGAAAAGTCCTCCCAAACCTATTTCAGTCCCAATTTTTGCCTCTGTCCCTCCCTTGCAATGCTCTTTCCTTTGATGGGAATGCATTTTGCACAATGAGTGGTGTTTTCTGCCCATCCTCTCCCCATTTTCCAGCCTGCCCTGGAATGCAGGATTAGAGGTTGTAATTCAGCATTAGGAGCCATAAAGGTTCATATCCTGCCTCCCAAAGTCACTCTTGGATAATGAAAGGACCCCATAACCCTCCCCTGCTCCTCCCCACAAAAAAGGGATTTAGGAAACAGGTCAGGCTGAGAAAGGGGGAGGGAAATAATAATGATAAATAAATGAAATGAAGACCAAGTCCTGCACAGGAGTCAGGAGCCCTTTTGCATTTGAGACACTCAGCAATTACTGACTAATCCATCTGGCAAATGCAAGATGGTGCCTTGCTGGATTCTTCCCAGCCCAGTTTTTTTTGTGTGGGGAATGTTTGCTGACTGAATTAAGGAACAAGCAAAGCAAACACCCTCCTTGTTTCCCTCAAGGCAGCAGAAGAGCTGGACAAAGCCTGTGGCTCTTTGGGCTGCAGCTTTGGGAGGTGGAGGGTGCTGAGCCCCTGCATGTCTGGGAAGGCTGGAGAAGAAAAAAAGGGAGCTTTGGGGAGGAATTCCTGGCTGCACCTTGGCCCCCTCCCTGCTGGGGGCAACTAATCCTCTGCAGCTCCATCTGCCTCTGGCCAGGGTTAAGCACAGCCCTGGGGGGAGGAGGGAGGTGGTGTCATGGAAGGGAAGGGTGGGAAAGGCAGAGATGCCACAGGGGTGGAACCACCTGGCACTGCAAATTCCTTCTGGAGGGCCCTGGCTCAGGTTTTGCCATGGGGAGGAGAGAGGTGTTGGCATGGAGAGGTGAGAGGTGTTGGCATGGAGAGGTGAGAGGTGTTGGCATGGAGAGGTGAGTCCAAGCTGCTGAGGTCCATTTTCTTTTTCCTTGGGGGTTTTGGGATAACTGAGGCTCTTGAGCTCCTGGAAGGGACGTGTGGTCTCATCCTTGCCTGCTGCTGGTTGCACCCAAGGGTGGGATTGCTCCTTATTCTTCCTTCCTATCTATAACTCCCTGAAGGGAAGTTGTGGCCAGGTGGGGGTTGGTCTCTTCTCCCAGGCACTCAGCAATAGGACAAGGGGGCACGATGGGCTCAAGCTCTGCCAGGGGAAACTGAAGTTGGAGAGCAGAAAAAACTTCTTTGCAGAGAGAGTGCTCAGGGATTGGAATGGGCTGCCCAGAGAGGGGGTGGATTCCCCATCCCTGGAGGTTTTTCAAGTGAGCTTGGCCGTGGCACTGAGTGCCATGATCTGGTAAAGGGACTGGAGTTGGACCAAGGGTTGGACTTGGTGATCTTGGAGGTCTTTTCCAACCCAATCCATTCCATGATTCTGTGATTCCTCTGCCTGTTCATCCTCACCTCTGGAAAATCCTCTCCTGGGAATGAGGACACCAGTTACCCTCTGGAAACCAGCCTGGCTCACACCTTTGAGCCACACAGAAAAATGAAACAGGTTGAACCTGGAATTAGCAGAAGAGTCTGAATCATAGGGAAGAAAATACGGGGCCAAATTCCCTTAAAATCCAGAGCTGGCAAATAGATGCTTTCAGTAATTTTTTGTTTGTTTTCTACTTGCAAAATTGAGAAAATTCGTATTTCTGTGTGTCAGGAGCTGCTCAGCTGAACTTTGCAGGAAGCCCAGGAGCTCCAGAGGGAGAGAGATAAGGAGGAGAGATTCCTATACAATAAAACCTGCTCCATCATAAATCCCAGAAACTGGTCAATGACTCTGGTTTTCTCCTCCAATCTCTTTTCCCAAGCACCAACCTACTGTCTGGGGAAGCTTTTTCAGGCTCTGATGGGGAATTTTACCCTGGACCTGACAGACTCCGAGGCAATATCTGCCTGGAAAACAAAGAGGTTTTGCTCTGAGATGAAATGACATTTTTCCATTAAAAAGAAATAATCCAGGAGCCCTTTGGAGCAAAGAGTTGTCCCAGCAGCAAATTCCCAACCTTCTCTGAGTGGCAGACAGGAGAAAGTATTCACAGGAGCAGGACTGGCATGTTCTAATAAGAAGTTTTGATTCTGTTTTGTCAGAAATTTCTTGAAGGGGAAATCCCCAATATAATAATTTGGTCTGTTGTGATGATTTCATGGGTAATTTCATAAAATAAGAACAGAAAACAAAATAAGAATTAAAATACTCCTGCTCTGGGCTTTTGTGCCTGCTATTATTTGAATTCCTAGAGAATTCCCAATGATCCCCATCTATTCAAAGTGTGAGAAGGAGCAATTGGAGGTGCTCAGAGAAAACTTCGACTGATATTTCAGGCTTTTTCCTTGTTCCTTTCCTTGGTTATGGCATTTGGACATGGAATATCCCCTGAGGAACCTCAGCACTGATTTCCAGAGCTGTGCAAGTCAGAGATAAATCAGTAGATTGATAAATCTGTATAGAAATACAAAATACTTGAGATGTCAGAAACGTGTCCCACAGACTCCCATCTCTCACTGCCCTGAGGTTTTTGGGGAATATGTACATAAATTTATCCATGAGAAATCCACAGTAACAGTTACACAAGTCCTGCCCCAACAGGCTCTGGGACAGTTGGATTTACACCAAACTTGGCTTGAGCTGCAATATTCGAAAGGTTTGGGGTTTTTGGTTTTTTTTTCAGTCTCAGATTTCCAAAATCCTCATCAAGAATCCACCAGGAGCATTAAAAATAAGTTTAGCAGGGCAGCTCAGCAACTTCAGTGAGCTGCAGTGACCTGGTGGGGGTGACAACATTTCTCCCACCCCTCCTTGGGAAGCGCCATAAAAAGCAGGGAGAGTTTGAAATGCAAATCCCTGATTGATGGTGCTCACGAGGGCCGTAGACTCAGAATCACTCCAGTGTTCATAAACTTGGGCCATTCCACTCAAGGTGTCCCTTTGACACCTTGGCTGTCCTCCAGCTTCAGCTCCAGAAAGACCTCACATCAAGAAGCCCAAGGAGTGTGGAATAACCTGAGGCTGAGGCCATGGCATGGCAGGACCCAAAGGAGGGAGGGAATGGTTGTTAGTCTGGAGAACGGCTCCTTTCCACCAGTGGTGAGCACAGAGGACATTTGTGGGCTTGGTGCTGTTGGAAATGGGAGATTAGAGTCCTGCAGGGATGGCTTGGAGACCTTAAACCCTCTGATTAACCACGGGACTAACACACCACAGCAACAGCAATCTCCTCCATCCTCCCCCGCTGGGGGATTCAGTCCTGAACTGCAGGGAAAATCAAACAAAAACATGTTGTTCTTAATTTATTCTGCTCTTGCTGCTTGCTTGGAGCCCCTGGCAAGGGCACAAGGCAAATCCTGGCAGGGTTATTAACTGGGGTATTAATAACTAAAGTTACTCCTTACCCACAGAGAGCAGACCTTCCCCTCAGATCTTCCCTCTGTTCTAAGTCCTGGATTTGATGTAAGACCTGGTGTGGGTTATTGACTGATTTTCCCCTTGGGAATTTCCTAGGGACAAGTGAAGACACACACAGATAATTTCAGCTCTGATGGACCAAGGGAAGTCCTGAAAAGGAAGGAAAAAATACACCAGCAAACTTTTCAGTGTTTTTTTTTTTTTTTGTTGGTTTTTGTTTGTTTCTTTGGTTTGGTTTGGGGTTTTTTGGTGTTTTTTTTTCCCTATGAATATGTATTTTAAGGGACATTTGTGAATCTGGAATTGATCCCACTAAACCTGCAGCATGTGGGAATTGTACAGGAATGTAAAGGAGATCAGAGGTACAGTGGCTGTGTTAGGGTTCTACCAACACCAGGATATCTTAGGAAGGGGTGACTTCACACAGCACATCCTGGGGATGGTGGATACACTTTGTCTGGGATGATTTTAGGAATGGATTCATAGACTCATAGGATGGTTGAGGTTGAAAGGGACCTTAAAGATCACCTCGTGCTGTATTTGGATTTTTGAATGTCTGTATTTAAAGAGAAAGGGGGAGAGAATGATCCCAAAAGGAGATGGAGAGTCAAAATGGAATATCCAAGAATATGAGCAGAAATGAACCTTTGCTTTCATCCCAACTGATCCCACACTTCCCATAAAACGTGGAATTTAAGAAATGACTCCTGAGGACCAGCCTTAAGTGTAGTCTCAGCCTTTCTTTTGGACTTGTTTTTTGCTCCTTCGTTGTATTTGTGCTCCTGAACACACACAGAGTGTCATCCAGGGACCCAGCTGGGAATTGGAGGGTTGGATTCATCCCCAGGACAATTCCCTCTCACCTGCTGCATTTCCCTTGGAGAGATGGCCACAAAGGCAATGGAGTCCCCCAGGTAAATACATCCTGGATTATCCCTGGCTAGAAAATAAAGGACAAATTTGTTGTCATTCCATCTTCAGAGCTCCTGAGAAAGGACCCCAATATTCACAACCAACCTGTGCCACCTCAGAAGATGAATCCACTTATATTATGGAAAATTTCATGTAAAATACCCCTCTCCTGTTTTGGTTTTGGGGTTTTTTCCTTTTTTTTTTTTCCTGGAGGATTAGTTTGAGACCAGTTTATTTCAGTCTAAGGTTCTTGTGTGCTGTGGTGAGTGACGTGAGATGATTTTGTGGTCTCAGCCCATTTCCCAGTACACCCAGGGGCTGTGTCATCCTTAACAGCTGGCACTGGTTGTCCAGGGATTCAGCAGAGAAGCCAAACCTTGCCCTGGTGCAGGGGGTTAATGAATGGTCTCTGCAAGAGGAGACACAGCGAGTGGGAAGTGGGGAGAGACACGACGCTCTGACCCTGATTAAGTGAGGATTGGTGGGTGAAGCCACCTCCATTTCTGAGCCTCTGGGAAAACCAAAGCAAACCAAACAAAGGAAAGCAAAGGGAATCAGACAATCCCTTCAGCTGGAGAAGAGCTCCAAGATCATCGAGTTCAACCATTAACCCAGCACTGCTGAGGCCACAACTGAACCAAGTGTGGCATCTACACATACTTTAAATCCCTCCAGGCATGGTGACTCCACCATTGCCCTGGGCAGCTGTGCCAGGGCTGGACAGCCCTTTCAGGGAAAGTATTTTTTCTAATATTCATTGTAAACCTCTCCTGGCCCAGCCTGAGGCCATTCCCTCTGCTCCTGTCCCTGTTCCCTCTGCTCCTGTCCCTGTTCCCT
>JAJPCS010000359.1:365265-384756 GCA_021164005.1 Willisornis vidua nigrigula
CCTTCTCCTTCTCCTTCTCCTTCTCCTTCTCCTTCTCCTTCTCCTTCCCTATCTCCTTCTCCTTCCCTATTTCCTTCTCCTCCTTCTCCATTTTCTCCTCCTTTCTCTCCTCCTCATTCTTCTTCTTCTCTTTCTTCCTCTCCTTCTCCTTATCTCTTTCTTTTTCTTCTTCTTGCTGTTCTTGTTTTTGTTCTTCTTCTTGCTCTTCTTCTTGCTCTTCTTGCTCTTCTTCTTCTTCTTCTTCTTCTTCTTCTTCTTCTTCTTCTTCTTCTTCTTCTTCTTCTTCTTCTTCTTCTTCTTCTTCTTCTTCTTCTTCTTCTTCTTCTTCTTCTTCTCCTTCTCCTCCTTCTCCTTCTCCTCCTTCTCCTTCTCCTCCTTCTCCTTCTCCTCCTTCTTCTTCCCTTCCTATTTAGTTCTCTCTTGGACAGAAATGGGGATGGTCACCCAACAACAGAGACCAAGATCCCTCTGCACAGCCAAGATTAAACCACAGCAGGAGAAGCATCAGAGACTTGGAGCATGAGGACAGCTGAGCTCAGGATGGCCTAAAAAACAGAGACAAAAATCATGGATTTGAGGAACATGGAAGATCCCTTTCCTTCTAAAGCCAAGGTGCTGGTGGTGGATGGATCCAGAAAAGCTGAGGAGAAGCTGTAGCCTCACCCTTTACTTTAACCTTCCACACTTCTCCAGAGCTCCTGGAGTTCTGGAGTAGTTTATACCACATAGAAAATACACCTCGTGGTGTGATGACTTTCCAGAACAATCAGGTTTCTTCTTCCACCAGTGTGTTCACTCCTGACTGGCAGCTCCCCGAAGAGACAGTTCAGTGTTCAAAATAGGATTGATATTTTAAAATATTTTATTATTTTTCCCAGAAATAAAACTTTCTGAGGAAGAGCTGTGTCTGCTAAGAGGCTGCATTTTGCAAACATGTGTGTGTGTGTCTGTGCATATGCAAATGTAGCATTTTGTAGGATGGAAACCTTCTGTCTTCATCTCTGGCAGAAAACCAGAATTATCCATTTTCATGTCGTCGTGACTTTTCATCTTGGAAACTGTTTTGTGATATCCTGTATCAAAAATAGCGTGACCAGCAGGGCCAGGGCAGTAACCCTTCCCCTGGACTCTGCCTTGGGGAGGCCACACCTTGAGTGTTGTGTTCAGTTCTGGGCCCCTCAGTTGAGGAAAGATCTTGAGGGGCTGGAGCGGGGCCAGAGAAGAGCAACGAGGCTGGAGAAGGGACTGGAGCACAAGTGCTGTGGGGAGAGGCTGAGGGAGCTGGGGGTGTTCAGCCTGGAGAAGAGGAGGCTCAGAGGTGACCTCAGCACTGTCTGGAACTGCCTGAAGGGAAGTTCTGGCCAGCTGGGGGTTGGTCTCTTCTCCCAGGCACTCAGCAATAGGACAAGGGGGCACGATGGGCTCAAGCTCTGCCAGGGGAAATTGAAGTTGGAGAGCAGAAAGAAATTCTTTGCAGAGAGAGTGCTCAGGGATTGGAATGGGCTGCCCAGAGAGGGGGTGGATTCACCATCCCTAGAGATTTTTAAACACAGATTGGACATGGCACTGAGTGCCATGATCTGGTAAAGGGACTGGAGTTGGACCAAGGGTTGGACTTGATGATCTTGGAGGTCTTTTCCAACCCAATCGATTCTATGATTCTATAACCTCTATAATTCCATAAGTTATTGTAATAGGCTTTACCCATCTCATCCATGTGAAAGCTTTTCCTTTAATCCAATTTTTTTTGGTGTCCTCTTCCTTCAAAAATTAATTTTCAGGTTCTTTTGATATCATCAACTGTGATTTTCTTTTTGAATAATATGAACTAGTTCAGAAAAGAAAAGTTCATAATTTTATGCAGACCTGAAACATCTCAGATGCAGGCAAGATATACCACATTTTTCTCACCAAAACCTCACTGACAATTGGGTGCAAGTCACTCTACACGATCTAAGAAAGTGCCTTTTTGCCCAAGGATCTTTATGAGAACGGTGCTGATATCAAAACCATGAGCTGTGAGGTCTCTCCAACTCCCAGCAGCGTGAGGAAGTAGAGAAAATACCCAGAGTTGCTTCATTCTGCAGGAAAAATATGGAATTAAGGTTTTACTTAATGGTAGAACTTCACCAGATCTGTAGGATCTATGGAGTAAGTTTAGAGGGAAGGAGAGAAGGAGCAGAGTCACATGTGAAGATCCTGCTCTAGTTAAGGGACCAGAAGCAAGATCATTTCTAAACATGGCTTTGGGCCATAGTGGACTTCTACAGTGTGGCATGGAGACATCACCCAGGTCCCATCCTAAAGACTGGGATGTGGAAGAAGGAGCAGTGGAATAAGGTCTCAGGGTCAGTGAGGGACTGTGAGAGTGAAGGACCTGAACAACTAAATCCCACTTGACCATTTGTGATCGCTGTAGTGCCCTCTGGGACAGGACATACTGTGGAAGGAAGGCCTGGTGTCTGCAACACTCTGTGGTGTATCTTAAGGAGGAGAAATCCCCATGGATGTCAGGAGATGTCTGGTGTCTCAATGGTAGAAAAGGAATAAGGAATGTGGTGGGAAGGGAACAAAGCACTTCCCAGTGCATGAGGATGCTGGAAGGAAAGTGAAGAACATCCACTCTGGAGATGGGAATGTCTGGGCAAGACACACCAAGGTCTTTTATAGTGAACAGAGAATGAGTCAATACAAGAGGGAGCACCAAGGGTACAACTGATCCCTAAAAATGGGCCAGCAAAGACTGAGAAAGGCTAAAGAGGACAAGGACTCTGAAGCTGGAGTCTGTCATCTGTTTGAAATCATCTCAGTGGTGTGATTTGAGTCAGTACCTACAACTCGTGATGTGAGGCTGAACTCACTGTCCTTCAGGGTCTCCGAGGAGAGGTTTCACATCCCTCATGATCTCCTGAGACCCTGCAGAAAATAAATCCTTTACCTCAACCAACAGTTGCAGGACAAAAACTCTTAATAACATCATTGAACATGGAATTATAGGATGGTTTGTGTTGAAAGGGACCTTAAAAACCATCCTCTTCCAACCCTTGCCATGGGCATGGACACCTCCCACCAGCCCAGGTTGCTCCAAGCCCTGTCCAACCTGGCCTTGGACACTTCCAGGGATGAGGAACAATGAATGAGGAATGATGGGTACTTATTTCACTGACAATTTCTGTCTGAGACATTTTTGCAAGAAGACAAAATCCCACCCAACATCTTCTATTGCTCCTCCTGGTACGTCACTACTCCTAAGAAGAGATTTTGGCCATGAAAACTCCCATAAAAAACAACATTATGGGCCAGATTGGTGACTGGTATAAATGGAAATCTCCAGGGAGATGCTGATTCACTCAAAGCTGAGGATGCATCACTCTGTTTTCTCTTTGGAAAGTCAGACAAGGATGGCTGGGAAGGCTCAGCCCTGTCTGGAAATGCCATCTGGTGAAGGTACAGTGGCACACATGGCCATCATTTTATGGATAATCACAACCACGGTGTGATTACTGAGGGGAAAAAGATGTTCTTCCCTTTGCAAGGCTTTTCTGTTGAGCTTTGAAACCGCTGCTGTCTCTTGTGTGTCCTGAGAGGAAAATGAAGGAAAACATTCCTGGGTATGGCTGTTTGGTCATGTCTGCAGGTAAACAAAGATCTCCCCATTTTTCACCTGCAGCTCATTTCCAACCCACCCAACAGCAGCAAACAAAGATCTCTCCATTTTCCACCTGCAGCTCATTTCCAACCCACCCAACAGCAGTAAACAAAGATCTCTCCATTTTTCACCTGCAGCTCATTTCCAACCCACCCAACAGCACTGCCAGCTGGGCTTGTTTTCCTCCCACTTCTCCCCAGGAGCACTCACAAATCCTGATTTCCAGATCTGATCCTTCATTGCAGCACTGCTAAGCCCCCTGTTCGTGTCAGCACCTGACTGGCAGCTCGGGCAGCGGGGGGAGCTTTGCTGTGGCTGCAGAGCTGAGCACACGAGGGGCAGGGGCTGGGCAGTGACAGGGTCCTCCCAGCAGCCCCTTCCCTACCCTCTGGCCACCGTTGGAACAGGATTTGCCTCCTTCCCTCACAGCAGCACTGCACGGGGTTGCACCGTCCTGCCGTGAGCTACCCCGTAAACAACAACAAAATGAGCTTAGAACTTTAAGCCTCCAAAGGAAATAAGAAGCTAATTTTGCCCCATCACAGAGCTTGCCATCTGTAAGAATTAGTCCCAGGGGGAAATGAATAGAGCCATTATTCCTACTGTGCTCTTGGCTGTGTAATTCCTACAGTGGTGAAACAGGAGACAGCGAGAGGAAAAACATAATACTTGTGTGACCAGGCTGCCATTGGCTAAAGGAGGGTGTGTGTGTCTTGGTGGTGAAATGAAGAGTCGGGCAGGCAGCTTAAGGGGTGACAGACTTCAGTGTCCAAAGAGCTTCTTCGGCACCAAGTAATTAAAGAACGGATAACAGGGCTAGGAGGCAAGTCAAAGGTTCGTTTCTTGATGGCTGAGGCTTGGGAATGACTCTCCTGCAAACCAGGGAGATATTTGCCTCTGACTGCAGTTATGGTTGTGCTCCCTCAGAAAGCCTCTGGCTGCCTTTCTGCGTCTCCTTTTGTTAGAGATGATGCTAAAAGTGAGGTGTGATGGGCCATTAACCCTTGCTGGTTGTTCTTGCCAGGGGAGTTTGGATTCTCCCTTGGCGGAAACTGGCCTGATTCCCACTTTTTACTACGTGAGGATGTGGCCTCTAAACTTTTCAGCTGAGCTGAGCCCAAGCAGTGAAGTGAAAGGTTTCACAAAGATTTTCCACTCTTAAATAAATGTTACTTTATCTGAGAGGAATGAACAAGAATGAGCACAAGGATCAGGGGAGCGACGTGAAGCTCCTGGAAAATGATCCTGAGGAAAAAGAATGGATGTTGTCACTGGACATGACCAAGTAGCTGCTGTCTCCTGGGAAGGTCAATATTATATCCAGGAGAGCATTTAGGAGCTTATCTGCAGTCAAACTTTGCTTCCCAAACCAATGGAAATGTCTTTATTCCTTGTGTGTGTGTCGAGGAGTGAGGCACATTGACAGTAACCATGACATGTGTTAAAGCCATGCCTGATGTCATACCAGAATTCCCAGTTCGGGGACTTTGCCCTAAACCCACTTGGTTTTCTTTGTCCCATTTCCTGTGTTGCTTTTCTGACTTTGCCAAGGAAGGAATCAGTGAGTCTGCTCATGACAGGACCATCCTGATTTGGATGAAGTGCATCAATTTTGCATTCAAAATGGAGATTCTCTGAGCCTGGAGGGAAACAAAAAAAAGCATCATGGGACTGTCACCCTTTCAGCTGAGGGAAAGGCTGCTCTGGTAGGAGTGAGGGAGTCAAATTTAAGGACTTAGTAAGTGATTCTGTATGATAAGCAGCTTTTCTTGTGCAGCCCAGCACCACTCAGTGCAGGCACTGGTTCCTGCCAACTTTTTGCTGCTGACACGACTTTCATAATTTTTGATTTGTTTTGCAGCCCAGAGGCCCCTGTTCCTGATGGAGGACAATAATGTCTCCATTGATGCTGCTGACCTGCCCTACTGCTTTTGTTTGCTCTTTTCCTTGATGTACCATTTGGCTTTATGGTTTATTCAGTGCTGTAACTGGAATTGTCCCTTGCCTTGCCTTGCCTTGCCTTGCCTTGCCTTGCCTTGCCTTGCCTTGCCTTCCCTGCCCTTCCCTGCCCTTCCCTTCCTTGCCCTTCCCTTCCTTGCCCTTCCCTGCCCTTCCCTTCCTTGCCCTTCCCTGCTCTTCCCTTCCCTGCCCTTCCCTGCTCTTCCCTTCCCTGCCCTTCCCTGCTCTTCCCTTCCTTGCCCTTCCCTGCTCTTCCCTTCCCTGCTCTTCCCTTCCTTGCCCTGTCCTCCCCTGCCCTGAATTAAAGAGTAGTCCAGAATTTGCTCTGAGCTTGTGGAATGAGAGCATCAAGCAGGGAATTAGGAAACCTTGCTGTGTTTTCATGGAATCACAGAAAGGTTTGGGTTGGAAAGAATCTTAAAGGTCACCTTATTCCACCCCCTGCCATGGGCAGGGACACCTTTCACTTGCCCAGGTTGCTCCAAGCCCCATCCAACCTGGCCTTGGACACTCCCAGGGATGGGGCAGCCACAGCTTCTCTGGGCAACCTGTGCCAGGGCCTCCCCACCCTTCCAGCTTGGAATTCTTTCCCAATATCCCACCTAACCCTTCCCTCTGGCAGTAGGAAGCCATTTCCCTTCGTCCTGTCCCTCCATCCCTTGTCCCAAGTCCCTCTCCACCTCTCTTGGCTCTCAGGTCTCCCTGGAGCCTTCTCTTCTCCAGGTGAACACCCCCAGCTCTCCCAGCCTGGGTCCAACCCTCGGAACTTCCTTGGGGTCCTCGATTTATTGAGTCACAACACATTTTGGTACTTTCTTTTTGACCTGTGGTGAGGAAGACAATTTGAATCCCAACGGAAATGGATCTGCAGTGTTACAGCTCCTCAAAAAAGGGCTTTGTAAGTTTAGATCCAAACAACCTGACTTCCCAAATCTTCCCTAAATCTACCCAAATCCTGCTGTAAAGACCAGTAGAAGGGATGCCTTTGATGCAGAAAAGGCTTCTCAGGCTTGGCAGGCAAGTTCAACGGGGTTTTCATGCTCCACAGCTGCTCTCACATGCCTTGGATCTCCGTGTCCAAGAGGAGAGGTCCTGGTGTTCCACATGAATGGTTTGGATGGCGAGAGAGCAGATTTCACATCTCCTCCAGGACCAGCAACTCCAACAGCTTCAGCTCCTATAAAAAGAAGCCTGAACCAAACTAATTGCTTATCACATTGGGAGCTGGCAAAGGGGTGATTTTGGGGGGTTGAAGGGCGTATTTGATGTGGAGAAAGAAAAAGTATTGTGTTACTGACTCAAGAAAAACACTTTGCAGCCAATTTGCACAGTTTGAGCTCGTTGCCATGGAGTTCCTGCAGGAGTGGGAGTCGAGAGGAACTCGCTGTGGGATTCACAAGTGCTGAAGCCCTGAGGTCTCTTTCTCCATCCACCCCATGGACTTATCCAGCTATTAATTGTGCAGGAGAAGCTTTCAAGATGGTGAGCCAAGAGTTGACAAAGGCAAAGCAGGGATTTCATGAGGGGCAGCAGCAGCGCCGATGATTCCGTGCTCGCGGGCGAATCCACACGGATTGACACACACACACAGAGTGGAAAAAACGGGGCTGGATTGCTCGGAGCTGCCATGACGTCAACAGGAACTCTCCCCACAAACCTGCGACCCAAACTCAGATGTTCCTGCTGGGAATATCACGGCACGGAACATGACGTCAGCCCCGTGCCGCTCCCTGGGAATGGCGCTGCCTTCCCACCCAGCCCTGGATGTTCCTCCCTTTCATCTCCTGGAGAGTTCCCAGCACGGCTCGTTCCAGGCATGGAAAGTTGACTGTGGATCCCAAAGCCAGTTCACACGTCCCACGGCACGCTCGTGTTCAGCTGGGTGGACAACATCATAGGTCAGGGGAGTCTTGTGTTGCCTTCTCTGTGCCAGCCTGGTGAGGTGATGGTGACCTTCTCAGATGCCTGGACCTGCTCCAAGGAGCTGGGAAGGTCACCATCACTGGGGTAATGAGAGGAATAGGAGGCTCACAGAATCATAGAACATGCTGAGTTGGAAGGGAACCACAAGGATCATGGAGTCCAACCCTCAGCCTTGCACAGGTCCATCCCCAAGAGTCACACCCTGTGGCCCAAAGGATCATCCAAATGCTCCTGGAGCTCTGGCAGCCTTGGGGCTGTCTGTGCCCACGGTCCTGGGGAGCCTGGTCAGTGCCACTGGGGGCACTGGGGGAAGGATTCTTTTCTAATATCCAACCTAAACCTCTCCTGACACAGCTCCAGGTCATTCCCTGGGTGCTGTCCCTGGTCCCACAGAGCAGAGCTCAGTTCCTGCCCCTCCTCTGCCCCTCCCGAGCAATCTGGAACTGCAATGAGGTCTCCCTTCAGTCTCCTCTTCTCCAGGCTGGACACACCAGTGTCCTCAGCTGCCCCTCAAGGCCCTACCACATCTTCATTGCCCTCTTCTGGACACTCTCTTGAGGTGGATGAAAGGTAGGAGTGGAGAAATCTTCATGCAAGAGAGAAGAAATCCAATCAAAGTGGCAGAAATGTCCCCTGAGATGTGCCATAGGCAGGGCTGTATTGCCTGTGTTATTCATAATTAGACTGGTCACAGCAGAATCAGAAGGTTGATGGTGTCAGTGGAAGGGAGAATCAGAATCAGAAGATTGATGGTGTCAGTGGAAGGGAGAATCAGAATCAGAAGGTTGATGGTGTCAGTGGAAGGGAACCTTTTACCAGCCCTTTGGAGAGATGAGATCCTTATTGAGGAAGTTCTTACCCTGCTCTGTACAGCATTCCCAGGGGGATGGTGTGGGTGCATCCAGCCCATGTGTGTCAGGATCAGCCTCCTGGGTTCCATCATTGCTGATTTCTTACCATATTGTTCTTATCTCAGACCTTATTTTGACAAGTTAGTACCAAAAACTTACATATGGACCAGCAGCCACAGTTAAATTCAAAATGTAAGATAAAATACTTTGCTGAATCAGGACCTGGATCACTTTTAATCAACCTCCACCTGCTGCTCGTGGTTGCTCTTAGGTCTGGGTGCTGACGTAGTGACTCCCTGATCATAACTGATGCTCTTGACAACTGTCCTGGCTGGAAGTGTTGGGAAGGTTGGGACTCCATATCATCCATAAGAAACAGGAAAAAGAGGGAAAGCCATTTTTCACACAGGTAGATAGTGATAAGACAAGGGGAAATAGTTTTAAACTAAAAGGGGAGAGATTTAGACCAAATATTAGGAAGAAATTCTTCCCTGTGAGGGTGAGGAGGCACTGACACATCCCTGGAAGTGTCCAAGGCCAGGTTGGATGGGGCTTGGAGCAACCTGGGCTAGTGGAAGGTGTCCCTGCCTGTGGCAGGGGGTGGGAACAAGATCATGTTTAATGTCTCTTCCAACCCATTCTGTGACTCCGTAATTCTCTGATTCTCTGTCTCTTGCCATGGTAGACATCTGTACCTCATGCAGGGAGAGTGGATTGTGCTTAGATCACCTCTGAAGACGCTCCAGATGGTATTTCATGACGTGACAGGGATGAATAATTCAGACCACCCACTCTCAGAGCTCCTGGATGCCGTCCCTGTGTCTGTGGAATGAAGCAGTCACGACAACACAATTAGGATCCATGAGTAGGTGGTCAGGAGTCAGTCCCTTCTTCTCTCCATTCACTGGGAAAGGTGCCAGACACTGGTAGCCCTGACTGATGAGTAGTTTGGGTTCTCATCACACTTCTCATCACCAGATTAGGAGCCTGTACCTACAAAAGACACCTCAGCACCATTCCCTTCACAGGAACAGATTCATTGCCCTCGGGGGAAGCTTCTCTGCCACCTCTGAGCCTCCCCTGGGGTTGATGAGGGTGGTGAAGCTCGTTAGCCAGCACAGATAGAAAGTCAGCCACCAGACAGCCCATGATTAGGGCCCCTCTCATTATTTTAATTTTGGTTTTGCAGTGAGACGAGCTGGCAGCCTTGCACTGTGCTTGGCACTGCAGAAGAGTTTAATAATCACCTAATAAAACTTTTCATCTGGCTTCCCACATCTCTCCCTTTCCCAGATTCCTGCCCTTCCCTGCACTCTCTATCAAGGATATGGAATTTGGCACAACACAAATCTCTGCTGTAGCAACCACTTTCTCTCTTGCTGCTGCTCCAGGTGTTTGCAGATACCATAATTTCACTGTAATCCAATTGCAGCCAAAATTGCCATTCTTAGTCTGTCTCCACGAGTTTCCTGATGCCCATTTGATGGGATTCCTCATTCTATCCAAGGGTAAAGGAGAATGTGGATCTTGATTTTATGTTTCATAGAATCATAGAATGGATTGGGTTGGAAAAGACCTCCAAGATCATCAAGTCCAACCCTTGGTCCAACTCCAGTCCCTTTACCAGATCATGGCACTCAGTGCCACGGCCAAGCTCAGTTGAAAAACCTCCAGGGATGGGGAATCCACCCCCTCTCTGGGCAGCCCATTCCAATCCCTGAGCACTCTCTCTGCAAAGAATTTCTTTCTGATCTCCAACTTCAATTTCCCCTGGCAGAGCTTGAGCCCATCGTGCCCCCTTGTCCTATTGCTGAGTGCCTGGGAGAAGAGACCAACCCCCACCTGGCCACAACTTCCCTTCAGGCAGTTCCAGACAGTGCTGAGGTCACCTCTGAACCTCCTCTTCTCCAGGCTAAACACCCCCTTCTTCTCTGTTTGGTCACCAGCCCTGGGAGGAGTTCAGGGCTGAGATGGCTCAGGCCACCTTCATAACCTTGACTGTTCCTGGTGCTGATGCTCCAATAAAACCTTCAACTCCAGAGCTTGTGTTCCTCCAAGGAAGGCAGGAGAATTGTGGCCTTGGCCAAAATGACAGATTTGGAGCTTGAAATGCACATCAGCATCAGCAAGGGCTGACCCAAGGTGGTTGAAATAATGTCCTTTATGGAATAGAGTTTCCCTTCCCTTCCTTGCACTGTTCATGTCTAAAAATTACTCCAGTCAAGGAAACAGGACAGCTGGAAAATGAACATTTAAAAAAAAAAGGCAGGGGAATGGAATTATAGATGTGTTATAATTGACAGTTCTTTACAAAAATTGCAGCTGAGCAGCAGGAGACAAGAGGCCTTGTTTGTCTTGTATCAGATGCTCCCCTTTGGGCCAAAGAGAGGAAATGGAAATTATAACTTTTCTGAAAGCAGCAAAGGAAAAAGAGGAAAAAGACATTTCTGGAGGGCAGGGAGAGAGTGAGATGGACAGAAGGAGCCCAGGGGAGAAGCAGAGCTGGCTGGGAACACTGGAGAGCACAGGAGGGAAGGTTTGCAGCCTGACCAACTCCCCAGGGGACCAAAGGGGACTGGGTGGGATCACTTGCAATCCAAGATCCTGCTGACAGTTCCTGGGTTCTATAAAAACCTGAGCACAGAGAGACTCATCAGGCCAGTGGGAGCAGAAAGGGCAGGTGGAGAGGCTTGTTTACAACCATCTTCATTTCTAATCTCCCTTGGTTTGAGTTTTCCCAGAGAAACCCCAAATGAATGATGAATTCTTTCTTGTGTTCTGAGATATTTGGGGTGGAGGCTCCTTTTGGTGACTTTGGAGAGAAGGAATGGCACAGCACAGAGGTAAATAAGAGTGATCCTTGTATTGACAGTGATGGTTTAAAGTGTTTATGAACCCACAGCCTGATGTCAGGGCTTGAGAATATGCTCAGACTGATTCAGGGCCTCTTGTGCTGCACAAGAAATGCTGCAGATTCCCAAAAATAAACTTACTGAATTTATTCAGACTTTTTTGTCAGTGAATTGATGGAATAGCCCCATTTTACTCATCCTGAAGTGAATGCATTGCCTGGATTATATCACTTACATTTCAAAACCTTTTTTACTGGCTTTAAGAAGAGCTGAGAGTTACAAACTCAGGTAGTTTTCTACACTGTGGACAACTTTTTTTTTGCTACTTGAATCCCATTGAATTAAATTCCCAAAATACCTGTGTGGATGTTTTCTGGTCCAAGTTGTGCTGGTGAGTTTGACAGCCCAACTTGTGCTGGAAGCAGAGAAGGTGTGCAAGGATTTTACACACCAGGGAACTGTTTCGATGCTGCACCTCCTCCCTGGCAAAGGGAATTCAGCAAGACAGAGGCCACGTGTGGCATTTTATTTCTCAAAGGCATTTGGAGGGGTGGCAGGTAAGTTAAAGTCACTTTGAGCAGGTCCAGTGCTGTGCAAAGTGCCCCAAGTCCCCCCTGGACACACAGTCAGAGGGAGGTGGGTTTGACCCTCTGTGCACAAAACCAACTCCAGTTCCGTTCCCAGCTCTGGAATGGTCTTTGACTGGGGCAAAGTTCATTGCCACCTGATGGAATGGCACCATTCCTGCTGGACAGGGGGGGTTTCACTGAGAGGAATCTCATCCAACCTCTGCCCTGGGCTGACCTTGCTTGGTGTGTGAAACCCGAGAGGATCCCAGCGTGTGTTCCAGTGCACTTGAGGAATGCCAGCAGGCAGATAAGCTGGGGAAATGTCTAAGGCAAACTTTCCTGCTCTGTTATTGTTCAAAACACATCTATATGATCCTTTTCTTTTTTTTTTTGAGAGGTCATTTTGATTTGTTTCCCATATTCTGTTTTAAAAAGTTGGTGTTTGACACCCAATACCTCGTGCAATGTATAATCCCCGTGGTCTGAAGAGTTTGGGAGCACCAGGAAATCCAGAATCTTGGCATGAACATGGGGCCAGCTCCCAGGACACCAGGCTGCCTGTCTTTGCTCTGCTTGGGGTGTCTTTGTGACACCCTGGGACGTGGTGTACTCACCAATCAGCCTCAGAAACCTTTGCAGAGGATCCCCCACCACTCCCACCCAGCCCAACTTGGAGGACCCAAACTCTGCACAAATGTTGCCCCAACTTGTAGGAGCCCCAAACATTTCTTTGAAAAGAAATAAACGATGGGTGGAGACAATCAACCCCAGAAGGTTGCTCCTGTGAGTGTCCTTCATACATGGTGAAAAGAAAGTGTTCTAGAGGAAGGACATCATGAATAATTTGAGATTTTTTTTCATTGCTGGGAAAATAAAGTCCCTCCACTGTGGGATCTCAGCTCTCTGAGTCTCCTGAAGGAAGAAGGGGAGGTTCTAAGTCCACCAAGGATATGTGGGCAGTGTATCCACAGTGGTCTGTGCTGAGGTCGATTCCTTCAGGAGAAGCTTCCAGGGATCAGATCCTCAGCTGATGGAAACCACCTACCCAGATCCCATTTTCCATCATCTGGTCATAGAATCATAGAATCATAGAATCAATTGGGTTGGAAAAGACCTCCAAGATCATCAAGTCCAACCCTTGGTCCTACCAGATCTCTGAAGATTGGCAGTTTATTTTATCACTGCTTTAAAACAGGAGATAACATTTGCTTAATTAGCTGCAACACTTTATCCTCTCCACAAAGGGGATGTCAATGGAAATAATTTAAAGGCAATCAAAATGTCTGTATTCCTGGGACAAGGAGTTCTTAAAATTACTGCTCTTTCCAGCTTTTCCAGATGAATTCCTCTCCAGATTTTCCTCTTCAGAGTGACCTGAAGCTCAGGATGGGACCAGACTCTGCACAAAAGTTTAACAGTTGCCCCACACAGGGAGCACTGAGCAGGATTATTTCCTTTCAAGGAATACAGACAAAAGTGGGATGATCCCATATTTCCCCTGGAAAACCCCAGGTAGGGCTATGAGCAGACTGGCAGGCTGTGCACGTGCAGTGAGCCCAGGATGACCAGGATACACAACCACGACCTGCACAGGAAGCTCAGCCTTTGATTGGAGTTGGGCCAAGGGTTGGACTTGATGATCTCAGAGGTCTTTTCCAACCCAATAGATTCTGTGGTTCTGTGATGTGTCAGATTTTGTGCATATCCCAATCATCCAGGCTCTGTTAACCTTCCCCTTCCAGTGCAGCAGAGCTGGGGCTTGTTGGCCCAGGGATGGACATTCTGCAGCTGCTGCTCTGGTGGGAAGTCCTGGCTAAATGGCCAGATATTAATTTTGTGCTCAATGAAATTTTGGGGTGGCAGGAGAAGACATTTTTATGGAAAGTGGAGCTGTCATAGCCTTACAGAATTGACTTATCAGCAGGCAAGGAGTGGAGTAGGTGAGATAGAGGAGTAAACATCTCCCTCAGCTTTAAAACTGCTGTGTGAGGTGAGGGGTATGGATTCTGGCCCAACTCCATCTCTGTTGTGGATCATCTTTCAGGATCTGTGTGACTATTTAGACTTTGGATCATGAGACACAAAATTATCAGCTTTAAAAGCCCCCAATGTGGCCAGACATGCAAATCCTCCCCTGGCCAAGCAGGGCAGGGTGGTGTCTAAGGGAGCTGCATCTCAGGCCACCCCATTCCTGTGGCTGAAGCTTTAATTTGACAGCAGAACAATCAGTCTGTCCTGACCTGAGCAGTTCAGCAGAGAACTGGGAAATCTTTGCAAGGGGTTTCAGGGGGATATGAACGTCCCTCCGCATGTGAGGATGGGGCAGCTCTGTCAGCAGTGTCAGCACCAGGGATCCTGTCCTGGCCTGGATCAAAAGTAGCGTGGCCAGCAGGCCCAGGGCAGTGACCCTTCCCCTGGACTCTGCCTTGGGGAGGCCACACCTTGAGTGTTGTGTTGAGTTCTGGGCCCCTCAGTTGAGGAAAGATCTTGAGGGGCTGGAGCGGGGCCAGAGAAGAGCAACGAGGCTGGAGAAGGGACTGGAGCACAAGTGCTGTGGGGAGAGGCTGAGGGAGCTGGGGGTGTTTAGCCTGGAGAAGAGGAGGCTCAGAGGTGACCTCAGCACTGTCTGGAACTGCCTGAAGGGCAGTTCTGGCCAGGTGGGGGTTGGTCTCTTCTCCCAGGCACTCAGCAATAGGACAAGGGGGCACGATGGGCTCAAGCTCTGCCAGGGGAAATTGAAGTTGGAGATTAGAAAAAACTTGTTTGCAGAGAGAGTGCTCAGGGGTTGGAATGGGCTGCCCAGAGAGGGGGTGGATTCCCCATCCCTGGAGGTTTTTCAGCTGAGCTTGGCCGTGGCACTGAGTGCCATGATCTGGTAAAGGGACTGGAGTTGGACCAAGGGTTGGACTTGATGATCTTGGAGCTCTTTTCCAACCCAATCAATTCTATGATTCTGTGATTCAGGGGGAGCTGCAGGGAGGAGGGCTGAGGGTGCTTTCAGCTCAGCCACAAGCCATGGGTAACATTCCTCCAGAGCAGCACAGGAACCAGCCCGTGGCATCCCCAGCTCTGCTCTCACAGGCAACGTGATACCCATCATCAGGTTATTAAGCTGCATCTTAGCAATGCACACACATGGTGGGGATAATTCCTGCCATTCCAGGAATCACTGGGGGAAGTTTCTAGACTGAGTTAAGAAAGGTCAGGTTAGATGATCACAGGGTGTCTGTTGGTTTCGGTGTCTCAACATCTCTGCAGGGATTTAGGAGGAGCCAACAAATTTTCACTTGGAAGTTGGGAATTAAATAGAGGTTTGTTAATGTGCTTCTCTCTTTTTCTCCCTCTTTCCTCTGCAGATCAGCAAAGCAGCATCAGTAATGAAAAACTGCTTTTTTCCCCCTTCATATTGCCCCACTCTTTGTTTCTTCTTCCTCTGTTTTTCAGAGCTGTAGCAGCAAAAAAATCCCACAAAACTGAAGTCCCCACCAGGGAAAGAAGTTCAACTCCACTGCCCCTCTGCCTCCCTCCCTGCCCTCAAATCCACTCCTAACACCAAGTGAACATGAAATATTTCATTATGCAGCAAAGATCAGATGAATTTAATGATTATTAGTAATTCCAAACGTGGTCTGTACCACACCCCTGTCCTGTTGGGGCACAGAAGCCACAGAAAACCTGGGCAAGGGTTGGGAGTGATGCTGCATCTCTTCTGGTGCCTTCAGGGCAGAAATGCCTTGAAGGTGCTTTGCCATTTCCCCTCTCTATTGAAAATGGCATCTGGTTGTGGGAAATACAGATAAAATTTCTGCTGGGTTCAATTAATGAAGAGCAGGAGGGTTCACGTGGACTGAGAGAAGGTAAAACTGCTCCAACTTAATTCATGTTGCTCAGGGACACATCTGGGGACATAAATTTGGGATATTAGTAAGGGTGGACTCCTCATTGATAGCATGAATGCTGAGCTGCCCCTGCTGAAAACCAAGAGCCTTTAAAGGAGTTGGTTTTCATTTTTTAATCTGAAATAAACCGAACTTGTAACTTGTGCTCACATTGGGAAAAACTTCACAGCTCCACTTGGATGCCAATGACACGATTGAGCATCTTGGCAAAGACTCGTGGAAAAAAAGCCAAAACCTGTAAAAATTATGACAACAACAATAATAGTGCAAGATTCCAATTAAACAGCTGCACCACTGAGTGAGAGTAATCCACTGGCTACTGTGAATTTAGGGAGCAACTGGTTGGTCTCATCTGATTTATTCAGCAGATCAGCCACAATCCCTCTGTGAGTGAACACCACGTTCTTTGCTTGCCCTCAAGTTAAATTATTATTGAGGTCAGCAGAGGTGTAATGATCCAGGCCAAGTGGGGATCTGGCACAACCGTTCCCAGTACTACAGCTACATTTTCCATGAGTTTCTTTTCTTCTTTTTTCTTTTTTTTCTTCACTGAGAGTTTCAAAAAGAAAATGCTCCTTTCCATGAAAAAGTAATGACTCAGCAGATTAGAGGCAGACAGATAGGAAGGCAGATAATATGGTTGAAATAAGGAGGTATGTCAGCTTTGGTTGGCAGGAATTGGAATGTTCCTCTGCCCTAAATCAGTCAGGTTTTGTCAGCATGACACAAACATGATGAGCTGACACTGATGAGCTGTTTTTCGTGGAAGCCAAGGACACTCCAGCTCTTTCCTTGCTCTGGATTTTCAGGGGAATAGATTAAGGACTCAGCTTTCCTTTTCCTGCCTCAGGTAACCTCTCCTTCTTTTCCCTTCTCAGCAACATCCTGAAAGGAAAGGACAAAGAGATAGTTTGTGTTCCTTTTGTCCGAGCCTGGTGCTGGGAGTGCAGTTCCAAAGCCTCAGGACTGGGGTGGGAATCAAAGCCAAACCTCCTGCTTGTTTTGGTGACACATCCAAAGCCTGTGCTTTGGCACACCGGGCTCACCTCCCTCAGGCAGCCTCTGGAACGGAGCAATCCCTGCCCCTGCATTTCACTGGTTTATCAGGCAGGGTGTGAGTCCATGCCTTGGAGCAACCTCCTCCAAGGGGTTTGTTCATAGCAACAACAACACTCCAGCCATCAGATGAGCCAGGACGTGGCTCCTGGTTCGGCCAGAAAGCTGTTTGTGGAAGTTGGAAGAGCTGGGAAAGAAATTTTACTGCTACAGTTTTTAATTTGGGTGTCTGAAAGATTTGACCACTCCAAAGTTCTTCCTTGGAGGGACCATCATTTATTATTCAAATGCTGGTCCTGAATATGGGGCATAACCAAATTTTGGGATGTGGTTCCCTGGAGGTAAAGCTGAATTTTTTGGTTTTCTCTGGAGTGTTGGATATGGAGGGACTGAGGATGACAAAACACCCTGTGTTTGGGTTTACCTCTTTTTTTCATGTCTAAGCCTGACTTATCCACCCTAATCCTGTGCAGTGAGTGGAGGTGAATCACACAGACTTAGAAACCTATTTTAGGCTGTTCTGATGGAGTTTGAGTATCTCAGATTTGAATGGCTGAGTTCTGGGCACATAAAAATAAGGTGGATGAACCCCAGCCCGTATTCCCCACGTGTGGGTGGGATTAGCAAGGTAATGAAATGGGCCATCTGCTTTTTTAGCTTCTCCCTGGTGGTTTTTATCCCTGTTCTTCAGGCTGATTTTGCAACAAGCAGTTGTGACTATTGGCAGAAGGAAAGTGTAGGAGGGATGGCAGGAAAGACTTATTTTAGTAAAGATTTTATGGCCCTGTTAGAGTTGCTATTAAAATGTTCTGCAAGTAGATGTCAAGGTGTTCAGCATCCTGAAATTTGGATTTGTTGAGATTTTGCCATGAAAATAATTTGAAGGAGTGAAATCAATCACTGCAAAGAAAAATCAAAGCAAAAAATAAAGACAACGAAACCAACTGAACAAAAAACTCCACAATAAAACACCCCCAAAACACAAAACAAACCAACCAACCAACCAAAAAAAAAAAAAACCAAAAAAACAAACAAAGAAAAGGAGAGTTGTCTGAAAATTTAGAACAAAATAAAAAGCAACCTCTATTGAGGTTTGGGAAGGGAAATAATGGGGAAATACCAGCATTGCTTCAAGAATTGTTTTCCAACCCTCCTTGAAACACAAACAAGGTTTTGCTGAATCACCTTTTGATTTCAGACTTCTCAAACCTTTCAGCAGGTTTGCTGGGGGATCTGGAAAGAGGACAATTCTGCAGGAGGGGCTGTTTTTGTAACGCATTTGGGCTTGGGAAATAGAAATCTCCAAATAACTTGAGCTCCTGTGGATTTCTCCTGGGGATTCCTGACCCACCTTTCCGTGTAACTAAGCTGAATTTTCATCTGCTCTGTCTCAATGTGACAGAGGTACCTCCAGCAAACCCCTGGATCGAAATATTCCCACTCTAAAATGCAGATTAATCATGTAGAGGAGCATCAGTTGGCTACTGGTGTTTCCCAAGAAGTCCTGGAAGTTCCAATGTGAACATGGAGACACATTGCCTGACGTTCCAAGGGCCCTTTCTTTCCATTATCTCAGTGCCTTGCCCAAGTGACCCTGGGTTGGGAACACACATAAATACAGCAGAGACATGCCCAGCCCGTGATTAAATACCCTGATAATTCTGAGGCCCTCCAGCAGATTGTGTTTCACGCTATCACAAACTCACCCAGTAGCCACAATCCATTACTTGCTCCTGTTCCTCCTCCCAAGTTCCTTTGAGTAGGTGCCAACTGCCTTAAAGACCGAGCTCTTTCCCGAGCCAGGGGGGAAAAAAGTGAAATCCCACAGGGATAACCTCAAAAAAATTGGTATAAACACACTCCCTGCATGGCTGGCAAGGCAACAACCCCTGCCCAAACTCGGGTGCCCGGGGCTAACAAAGAGTTAACCCTCCCACCCCATCCCACATCCCACTGATGGGCTGCGAGAACAGCCTTGGATAAAGCAAACCAAGTGACTGGGAGCCACAACCAGTTCCAAGAACACTCCCGGGCCCAGAAAGCTTTTGGCTGGGTAGGATTTCAAGGTCTTGTCCACAAGGATCCACAATTAAAATTTCTCGTGCTAAAGTTTCATGGTGAAATGAAAACCCTGAGATTCCAGCGCTTCCCCCGCTCCCCTCCCCGTTCCCAGCGCCGCTCACAAGGCAAGAAAGTCGCAAGGAAAAGAAAACCTCCAGGATTCTGGCAATCAGCGCTGCCCCTCTTTTTACATATTTCAATTCCATCTTTTGGAAGGGCTGTAAATCTTTCCTCCTGGTGTTTTTTCCCCCTCCCGCCCTTGTTCTGTCTTCGGCTTGCTTGGCTGTGTAATTGCAGTGTTCGTGTTACTTGCATGGGTAGGAAATGATGCTTAAAGGGAAGGGAACTAAAGGCCTTTCTCTGCCTTTCTCTCCTGGGCTTCAGGGATGAGCTGATAAATGTTGGGAAGTGATAACTGGCTTGGATCAGCCATACTGGGACCAGCAGGGGTAGGGAAGGGATAATTCCCCTGTGCTGGGCATTGGTCAGGCTCAAATCCCCAGTTAGGGGGTAGTTTTGAGCCCCTCATTCCAAGACATTGAGGGGAATGAGTGTCCAGGGCAGGGATTGGAGCTGGGGAAGGGCTGGAGCAGCAGGACAGGCTGAGGGAGCTGGGGGGACTCAGCCTGGAGAAAAGGGAGGTTCTGGCCAGGTGGGGGTTGGTCTCTTCTC
>JAJPCS010000360.1:13260-23306 GCA_021164005.1 Willisornis vidua nigrigula
ACACAGGGCAGGGAGCAGTGGGGTGGGATGTCCCAGGAGAGGAGAACACAGGGCAGGGAGCAGCGGGGTGGGATGTCCCAGGAGAGGAGAACACACAGATGCCCCCGAGTGCCACTTGCACAGTGCTGAGAACACTTTCCACCTTTGAGAAATGGGTAAATTCAGAGCCACATTCCCCAGCCCTGCTCACAGATGCTGAATCCATCCCTGGGTGCCCCTAGAGGTGTAACCCCGACAGGCAGAGGGTGGAGAAATGCCACCCTGCCCTCAGCAAGAACTTGGCACTTGGCAGGGAGTGCCTGGCAAAGCCCAGGCAGAGAGCTCAGGGCACAGCAGGGCACGAGAGGGTTGGTGTGACTCGCTGCTCCAACCCCACCATTCCGTTATTCTGTGAAGTTATTTGATGCTTATTGTGGTGTTCTCTGTGTGTGTTCAGGAGACACAGAGCCTGTCCCTGTAGCAACTTTTGAATTTGCCCCATTTCAACCAGATTTTTCAGTGTAGATTTTTCAGATAACAAAGAGTTGGAGAGTCCAATAAAACAGAGGGGAGAGAAAAACCTGTTACAGTCCCCATGGAGTAAAAGCTCTGTCAGAGAATCCACATCTGGGTTCAGCTGGAGACACCAATTATTTGGCTTGACACGGTGGTGATTGGTCAAAAGTTGGACTCGATGATCTTGTAGGTCTTTTCCAACCTAAATGATTCTGTGAGTCTGAAATTCTGCCCTTTCCTGGAGCACACCCCAAGCCCAGGGTTTTTAACATGTTCAGGGATACAAGGACAAGTGAAACCAGAAGGAGCTCTAAGATGCTCACAATAGCAGCAGCTTTCTCTGTGCCTTTATTAAAGCAACTCGAGGCCCCTTCCAGAGTTGTGACAGTGCCTTGGTCGCCAGAAGATCTCAGTGTAGCATTATTTGCTCCCTGAGCCCCCTAATTTGCTCTCAATTCATTGTTCGTGGGATTAAGCCCATTTTTTGCAAATGAAAACACAAGAAAAGCTCAGTGACAGGAGGCTGAAGGAAGTCTGTGCTATTCAGCAGCCACCCAGCCACCCACATGGTATCTTAATTCAGCAGCAGACAAAGGCAGCTCTTTGTCTTTGCAGCTCCCTCCATGCCATTCATTCCCGGTGAGATATCGCTCCCAGGAATCAGAGCCTGCCCATCCAGGGGGGGAGAGAAAAAAAGACACAAACCCCATCTAATCAGGCCCCAGACTTAGCCCCATTGTCACCCAGACAGCTCCTGTTTTAAAAGCACTGTGTATGTGGGGGAGATGTGGATTAACCCCCCTGGCAGGGAGGGTCCCCCAGCAGCTCCTGCAGAGGGAATTGCCTTCCCTTCTTGCTGCCACTAACAACAAATCAGCTGAGGATCCAGGGATAATAACATGACTAATTCCCTAGGAATGATGTCGAAGGGATACCCAGAGCTGAAGGTTGTTTTAACCTTTGGATCTTCAAACACTTTGCTTTTCTGTGCTTCATGTCCCACACATGTTATGAAGGGGTTAACCCTGAGCCATTGTTTTAATTGGCTCAACAATTGGCCTCCAGCCACTTCCTTTGGAAGATTATTCCACCATCTAATAGGAATCAGGGCCAGAAAGTATTTTCCTGACACTACGTGCCAGAGGAAACACTTTGGGAATAGATAATGACCCAAGTTTCACAGGGATCAAATATTGCAATTATTATCCTTCTCAGCCAGAGCCATGACAGCTCCCACTGCTTGTGGCCACACTTCCCAAACCAGCCTGGGAATGGGAAGCTGATGGGAAAACTCACTAAAAATCCTGCAGTTTGCACAAATGAAGAAAAAGGGAATATAAAAAGCACCACCTCATTCTGTTTGTGTGAAGTTGCTGAGTACAAGCACAGGCAAATCCAGATCCCAGTTGCTTCTAGATTTACTTTATATAAATGAAGTGCATTTATTAACTTTATATTTCACTCCCATCTGGCCTGTTTGCCCTGGGTTATGGTTCTTGCCCTTTCCACCCAAGGGGTTTCATGGCAGTGCCACACCCTTGGGCAATTCCCTGTGCAACCACATCCTTCTGGAGATGGAACTTCAATCTGGGACTTCAGAGCCAGGTCACCCACCCAGTTTCCATATTATTTTCTCTATATTTTTCATTTCTTACAAAAGGCTGAGCAGCTGAAGCATCAATTCTGCCTGTTGCTCAAAATCATCCATCACAATTTGCATCCCCCCACGGGGACCAGCCCAAATCCACACCAAAGCAGCCAGAAAAGCTCTTTCCACCTCCTGCTTTTTGTGAACACTTTTAAAACAACCACACTGAGATATCCTGTGTAACTCCAAGTGAGACAGAAGTGTCTCTCCTCAGCTGAAGGCACCAAGCTCCCAATGCCTGCAGGCACCACACACTTGTGCAACTCCCCCAGTGGCTCCGTCTGGCCCAACACGTGCTGCCTTCACACACAGCTCTGCTGCTCAGCAACTTGCTCAGGAAAGCACATTCTGGGGTCTAAAATCCCCTTGACCTCCCATTTAGCCCCTGGCCATGGAGGGGGGATGCTCTCAGCCTTGAAGATATATTTATGCAGGCATTTTTTAGGCATTCACCACACAGACAGCATTGTTTGTATCCTGAATTTCCCTGTGTAACACTCAGCCACTTGCCATTGCTGCAAACTGGGCTCTGAACACACACAGACACCTGCAGGAATACAGAAATATATTTTTCACCTTGCACAGGGATTATTTGTTCAGTGACTCCCATCACACATTCACCAGTGTGAGCAGTGAGAGCCAAAATGTGCTGATACTCATAAAAAAGGACAATTCCTGGCCCTGTGCAATGGCTGCATTATGTTCATTACTATTACCAAGAAGGCAGGAATTTTTAAGACTGGTCTCATTGCCGTAAAACTCAGAAAACACCTCAAGGGGTCAAGGCCAGCAAGTTTTGGATTTTAGGAGAGAAAATTCTCCCTCCTGGGGAAAGCAGGACTTGTGAGGTGGTTTCTGAGCTTGGTGTTTCTCCCCCTCTGACCTTCCTGCCCCAGACCTGGTGTGACCATGACCTGTCCTGAGGACACAGGAGCAAGGAGGGGGAAGAGGCCACCAGAGGAGTGGCTGAGCCCCTTTCCAGTGCTGAAACTGCCCCTCCAGAACCAATGAAAGATTGCCCTGCATGACCCACGGGATGGACAGGGACAAAACAGCCCTGCTGACTCTTTGGGCACTGCCACAGCTCCTCCCCTGCCAGCCTGGGGTCTCTCAGTCCAGGCCAGCCCTGGGTTATGGCTCTTGCCCTTTCCACCCAAGGGGTTCCATGGCAGTGCCAGACCCTTGGGCAATTCCCTGTGCAACCACATCCTTCTGGAGATGGAACTTCAGGCTGGGACCTCAGGGCCAGGTCACTCACTCAGTGGCCAAGCCTGAGGAATGGGTGGATGAGGAGAGATTTGCTGACCAACACCCTTAATTAGCTCCTCAAGGCTTGGTTTGTTTGTCTTATTGCTTCACCAAGGGCTGGACCTCTCTGTTGGCAGTTTTGAGGCATTCCCATCTACAGTCAGAAAGGCTTAATCATTAATTAAAGCCTAAGTGATGCCCACGTGTTCCCCTCACACAGCTGCCCTTGTTTCCTGTGCAACCAACACTGTCCCAAAGCTTCTCATGGGGGTGGTGGGACATTCCCAAGGTCCACCAGCTGCGTTCTGGTCCCTCTGCATTCCCCTCCCAGCAGGATCTGGTTGAACTCAGCAGCAGCAGAAAGGCCTTCAGCCACTTCAGCAGTGCAAACATTACAAGCTTGACTACCCTGATGTGGGTTTGTGTCAGAGCACAAGCAAACAGTGACACTGCTCCTGCCAAGAGCAGCTGTCCCGGTGCCACTGCTGGAGCAGGGCATGGCTGTGGCTGTCACCTCCCATCCAGTGCCCTCTGCAGCCTGGCAAATGCTCCTGACGTGGCTCAGCAGCTCCTGAGAAGGGCAGTGTCACTGTGGCTGTTTCACAGGCAGCAGAGTGACAGCACAGAGCAGTGGGGCAACTGGGTTCAAGCCAAAGAAGGTAACAGTGGATGAAACCAACCCCCAGCCAGGCCTGGAGGTGAACAGAAAATTAAATGTATGCATTGGGATACAGAGATACACATATATGAACACATATAGGGGTTTATATATACATATGACATACATATATAAGCACATGTATATGATATACATATATAAACACATATGTGGGTTCACACAGACACATTATGTACATATATACACATATATATACACATATATACACACATACATATACACACACATATATGTATGATATACCTATTTAAACACACATGTGGGTTCACATAGACATGATATATATGTATAAGCACACACATATGATGTATATATGTAAGCACAGATATATGAGAGATATATAAAAACATGGGTTTACATATACACATGATAGACATACATAAGCACATATATATGAGATATATATATATATATATATATATATATATATATATGTATAAAAACCCATCTATGGGTTTACATATACACATGATACACATATGTAAGTTCATACATATATGATATACCTATATAAACACATATGTGGGTTTACATATACACTATATATATATAAGCACATATATATGAGATATATATATATATAAACACATATGTGGGTTTACATAGACACATGATATACATATGTAAACACACATATATATTTTTAATTTATATATATGTTTTTATATATAAACACATATGTGGGTTTACATAGACACATGATATATATGTATAAGCACATATATATCATGTACATATATAAGCACAGATATATAAGAGATATATATAAATACATATGGGTTTACATATAGAAATGATAGACTTATATAAGTACATATATATATGATATACACATGTAAGCACATATATATGATATACCTATATAAACACATACATGGGTTTACATATACACAATAAGCACATATATATGAGATATATATATATAAACACATATGTGGGTTTACATATATACATGATATATAAACACACATATATATTATATTTATATATATGTTTTTATATATATATAAACATATGTGGGTTTACATATACACATGATATACCTGTATAAACACATATATATATATTATATTTATATATATGTTTATATATATAAACACATATGTGGGTTTACATATACACATGATATACATATGTAAACACACATATATATTTTTATATCTATATATATATGTTTATATATATAAACACACATGTGGGTTTACATATGCACATGATATACATGTATAAGAACATATGATAGACATCTATAAGCACATATATATGCAATATATATATATATAAACACATGGGTTTACATATGCACATGATACCCATAAATATATATATATGATATACCTATATAAACCTTATGTGGGGGGGTTATCTCCCCACGCTTTCCAAAACCTCTCTTCAGACTCTGTGAAATGCTGCAGATACCAGACACACCAATCCTATTTTTAGCCAGCAGGCTCAGCCTTCCCATGTTTATCCATGGGAGTCTTGGGGTCATTTCCCAGGCACCGCTTTGCAATTCTTCAGGGCCTGCTGCTTTCCAGGGAGGTGGAGGTCTCATTCCCACGTGCAGCTCCTTCAGAAGGCAAAGGATGGAACCAGCTCTGGTGGGACCAAAAGAGCCTCTAAACTGGCAGGACTCTGCCAGAGATGGGAATTGCTGGGACAAAGTCCTGCTGCTCCTCAGGAGCATGTGCTGTGTGGAATCACTGCACCTTCAGTTTTTGGAAGGAGGAGGGGGAAAAATCTTCGGGATAAATCAGTCAGAACATCCTAAAAATAACTAGGAACAAGTCTAGGGAAGTCTTTCTGCTGGGAGGAGGGGCTGCAGGAAGAGAAGCAGGGCTGGAATGGGAGGAGAGGAGAGGCTCTGTAGGTCTGTGTGTGAGCACAGGGGTGGGCAGGGGAGGAGAGGAACCACCAGGCCATGAAAAAAGAGGGTTGTCAGACTGGGGACAAGCCCTGCTCTGTGTCTGAAAGCCACTGGGACAGCAGAGGAAATAGCTCCTGGCTTTTGCAGCTGGTGGAAAGCTCTTGCAGCAGCTTCAGCAGAGCTGAGGGCACAGGGGGGAATGTGCTGCTCCTGGGGCTGAGCCCTGGGAGCCTCAGGGACACGGGGCTGAGCCCAAAGCTGCCTGCGGGCAGGGTGGGGGCAGCACTGCCAGGCAGGGAGGGGCAAAGCACAGGAACAAACCCCCAAAGTGAAGAGGAACTGAGAGAAGGCGCAGAGCAGGGAGGGGCAGGGGCAGAGCCTGCCCAGCCACCAAAGACCAAGCAGGTTGGGCAGTGCCTTCAGCAAACCTTGGGGAAAAAACCACCTTTTAAAACTCTTTTGGGGGCATGGTAAAGGCAAGGAAAATACTTCAGCTCCCAACTGCACCCTCCCTGCATAAGGTTCAGCTCAGGAGGACGCACAGGGGTTGCAACACTCTGCTCTTCCAAGCCCCAAACCCCCAGGAATAAACAAACCCAATGTCTCATTGCTATGGAAGTGTCATCAAGACCTGCATAGGATGGAAAACTTTTCAGGGTGGATGCAGCTGCTGTGTAGATATACCACCCAAAGGCTGGGATGGGCAGGGCTCCTTCTCCACAAGGATGGACCTGAGAGGTCCATGTTGGGCTCCTCTAGAGGTGACCCCACTCTTAGGTCAGTAAAGGCCTCATTAGCTCAGGGTCTGTAAGCACACAGATGTATTGAGCAGGTTTTCTTCACTGATGGAGAAAATCAGAGCCTCAAAGAAAGCAAAGGAAGGGATGGCTCTCACGGCTCCCGAGGTTATGGGAGGCAGGACATGATTGCTCAGCCCTTCCTTTAGAGGGAAGAGTCAAACCTGCACCTGAAAGTCCCAGGAGGGTCTTTCTGGCCCACAGCTCACCCCCACAGTGAGGACACTCCTGACCAACCCTGCCTTCCCTTGGATCTCTCTGTCTCCCTGCACACACCCCACAGCCACCCTGTCTGTGTGACACACACCTGGGCCAAGAGACCACTGACATTTGGTCTTATTTAGTCCTCCCTGGTGGACTCAAAGTCTAAGCCACTTATTCCATATGCAGAAATAGATATGAAGGCTCATTTCTTACAGATTTACATCCTGTGGTCCCTCCTGCCTGGCTCAGCTCCTCCAAATCCCTTCTGTGCTTTGCCAAGGGGCTGTACCACAGTGGGACTGAGCTGGGCCACCACTGGGGACACGCCTGTGGCCACAAGACCAGTGGCTGCTGCAGCCATCAAAAAGTTGAGCTGTGAATGTCCTTTCCCTGGTGGCACCATCCTCTTGGGTCTCTCTGCTCCTTCCCAGTTTTCCCAGAAACTGCAAGAACTGAGTAGTTTGGAGACTCCCTCCCTGCCACATGAAGCTGAGATTGGCCAGCAGATGTCAAAGCTACGAGGGAAGGTCTGACAGACAGAGGGACTTCCAAGGCCTCCTGAGGACAGCAAGGCAAACCATGTGACAACCTCTCTGTGGTGCTCAGGTGCAGAGGGGGGACTTTGGACAGGCAGGAGGACCACTGGTTGGGGCTGCACTGCAGAGCTCCTTTCCCAAATCTTCTCCAATTTGGAAGCTACTTCCCAGGTTCTTTGGAAGTCCAAACGCTGCTAGTCCTGCAACCCTCCAATGCCAGTTATCTCCTAGCTGGTCCTGTTCAAAGGATCATGAACACATTTGACATCTCATGTCTGTGACTACAAGAGATCATGGAATCACAGACTGATTTGGGTTGGAATGGACCTCCAAGACCATCCAGTTCCAACCCTCTGCCATGGGCTGGACCTCCAAGACCATCCAGTTCCAATCCTCTGCCATGGGCAGGGACACCTTCCAGCAGACCAGAGGTTTGACAAAACAGTGTTGTGTCAGTTCCCTGTTTTAAAATTGCTTTTCCAGCCTCTAAGCCTTTATCTTTGTTCCTGTATTGCAGAAGAGCCTCAGTAGGAAAGTAGGGCTGCCTTTTCTTTACCACTTGTTGCTTTATATATCCTACAACCTCACCCTCCTTATTTCTCTTCTTGCTAAAACACTTTTAATCTTTCTTCAGAGATAAATCTCTGTCTTTTTTTTTAGCCACAGCCTAAAAATCTGCCATTAACAGAGACACCTGAAGTTGCTGTCCAGGACAGACAGCCAGCTCAGGGCCCCAATCTCAAACACTTTGATAGCACCAATTATTATTTTCCATCCTCATTTTTGCACAGCCACTGCCTCGGTTTGAATCCTTCAGTGTAGTGCAGAACTTCATGCTGAGTTGTCCAAGTCTCCCCTGCCAAGTCTGGAACCCTCCAGAGCCATCACAAAACTGTGGCACCAACACCACACTCTGCACTCTCACACTGCCCAAGGAGAACTTCAGCTTCTCCTCCCTCATCTCACGCTGTATCTTCAGAAATCATCTCTGTCCTTCACCAAATTTCTCTCTGTGAGATTCCTCAGTGAAGGATTTTTGGAAGCTGGTATGACTTGTGGCCTGCTCAGTGTATTAAACCAGGCAGAAAACCAGCCTGAGTCCTGCACTGGAGGACTTTTGGTCTCTGTGTAGCTCTTTCATCCAATTTTCTGGGCACTTCCCTTGTGCTGAGCTATAATTCTCTATCACCTCCTTGCAACTCCTCTGGATGGTTACAGAGAGGGCCCCACCCCAGGGAGAAGGACACTTGGACAGGTTTGTGTGGGTTTTTCAGCAGCCTTGCACCCACTTTGAGTGTCTTCCAGAGAACTGTGTGATTTCTGCTCTGTCCTGCTGACTAATTTCTCCTGAAGTCAACACTGTGCTGAAAGGTTTCCTCTTCTGAAGGTTGGCTGAGCTCCCAGTGCCCCCTCCTCCCCACCATGGACCCACAGAAACCTGAGGGAGATGCTGGCTGAGCTTCCAGTGCCCTCTCCTCCCCACCATGGACCCACAGAGACCTGGTGGAGATGCTGGCTGAGCTCCCAGTGCCTCCTCCTCCCCACCATGGACCCACAGAGACCTGGTGGAGATGCTGGCTGGGCTCCCAGTGCCCCCTGCTCCCCACCATGGACCAACAGAAACCTGGGGGAGTCACCTTGCCTTGCAGGGCTGAATCAAACCTGCCCCTGGGGAAATTCAGAGGGGTTTTCCCCACAGATCTCGTGACTCAAAGCACTTTTATTATGACGTCCAACATTTCCTGCCCTCTCCTGGCTCAGGTGATTTATGAAACAGCAGAAGAGCAAACAATACAATTTTTTTTCTATAGCCCTCAAATCAAGGCTTTTATGGTGAGTTTGTTCCCTCAGACTGCTCCAAAAGAGGGACAGTGTAGTTATACCTCAATGCCATTGACTACTAAGGAATAATTCTGTCTCATGGTAGATGCTGAGCCTGGTGGTGGTGCTGGGTTGGACTTGGGGATCTTAGAGCTCTTTTCCAGCCTTTCTGATTCCATGATTGCCATCCCAGGTCACTGTGCCTGCAGCAAGTGCAGCTCCCAGAGGTTCAGATTAGATATTAGAGGTTTTTATTTCACTGGAAGGTTGGTCAGGCACTGGAATGACCACCCAGGGAGGTGGTGGAGCCACTGTCCCTGCAGGTGTTCCAGTGGCACTTGGGCACACGGCTTGGGGGTGATTGTGGTGGTGCTGAGTTGATGGTTGGACTCCAGGACTTCAAAGGGCTCTTCCAGCCCTGATGATTCAGTGATTTACAGAGGGCTGTGACCATCCCAAATATGGGACAGACCATCCCAAACGTGGGAGAATCATCCCAAATGTGGGAGAGACCATCCCAGATGTGGGAGAGACCATTCCAAGTGTGGGAGAGATCATCCCAAATGTGGGAGAGACCATCCCAAATATGGGACAGACCATCCCAAACGTGGGAGAATCATCCCAAATGTGGGAGAGACCATCCCAGATGTGGGAGAGACCATCCCAAATGTGGGACAGACCATCCCAAATGTGGGAGAGATCACCCCAAATGTGGGAGAGAACCATCCCAAATGTGGGAGAGACCATCCCA
>JAJPCS010000360.1:26279-41645 GCA_021164005.1 Willisornis vidua nigrigula
CCTGCTGGCCACCTCTGTCCCTGCTGTCACCCTCATGGCACGTGGCACTTGTATCCCCCAGTCTCTGCTCTGCACTGACAACAAGGGGCAGATAATGAGAATAAAAGGCTGAGCTGGAAATAAAAGCATTTTAAACACAACCAAATGAGCAGCTAAAGGTCCTGAGGGTGATCCATCACCAGCCCTGTGCAGTGTGTGTGGCAGCATCTGTGTGCCACACACAGCAGCCCTCAAAAACAAGGGAATAAATCGCAGGGCCTGGACAGCCTGGCTGTTATCTCAGGGAGCACTGCAGGGCCCTCTGTTTGCCCAGCCATGGCCAGTCCCTGCTCACAAGGCAACCTCAAAGGATGAATTCTCCTGCAAATGGCTCAGTATATCATCCTATCACCTTGTACCCACCTGACAGCAGCTGGCAAACCACTTGGCACCTCAGCAGTGCCCTGCCCTGCTTATGGGTGTTTTTCACATGAATTTATTTTGAAACTCCCAGTCCCTGATCCTTTTGCACCCCACAAACCTCCAGCTTTGCCCAGCACGGCCTCCAGTGTTGTACCCACCCTGACTGCTGGCAAAGGCATGGGCAAAAGGGCACCCTGCTTTTCCAGCTGGGATGGGGCAGAGGTGCCTGGCTCAGTCCCAGCACGTGCTCCCACCCCTGGAGTGCACTCAGGACCACAGTTAACCCCAACCACACATTGGGAGGGATGGTGGAAGCAGCACATGCTCTAAAATTGCCCTTTTTTAGCACTCTCAGTGCTGCTACGGATTTCACAGGACACCTGGAGCTGGAGGTCCCACAAGGACTATTGAGTCCAACTCCCAGTGAATGACCAAACTCCCAACCCTGGTGTTTGTAGCACCAGGCTCTGACCAGCTGAGCTCATCTCAGCAAAGCCTGGCCTGACACAACTCATTTTGCTCAGGCCTTCAGCAGGACAAGTCCAGGTAGGACACAGAGTGGATCCAGCCCAGGTGCCACCTCACCTTGAACCTTCTCCCCTCCACTTCAGGAGCCAAACCAGCTTTGGTGACTCTCTGGGGCACAGAAACAATGCAAGAGGACCCTTTTCTGGCACCCTTTCACTTCCCTTAAAAAGCCAAACCCACAAAAACACAACAAAACCACCAAAGAGTGGCTGAACTCTATAAACTGTCATGTTTATACCAGGGAATCAAATGGGAGATGAAAATTTAGTGCTTAATCTTCAGCTCCTCACAGTGCAAGTTGCTCTTTGTGTTCTCCACCTCCAGGGGCCAAACTGCCTGTGTTGAACCAACTCCTGAAGAGCCTCCTGGAGATGTTTGCAGCCAACAGCCCCAGTGTTCTCCTTCCCCACCCAAACCAAAGGCTGCCCTGGTCACCTGAGTGCCATGGGACCAACGCCCCCCCAGGGCAAAGGGACACCAAAGGGGCCAGGCAGGATTTCGACACCATCCTGTCTGTGTACACAACTATTTAAGAAGAGAACCCAAGAGAAGGAGTTTCACACACTGACGTGGGGAGGGGAGAAGAAAAGGAAGCTGGAGCTGCTATAATTAGAAGGTGCTGACGCCCCCGAGGCGGCTCCAGCCCACGCATTTCATCACGAGGAGGTGCTCAGCTATATTTACCTCCTGCCAGAGGTGCTGGGCTCGAGATGGGCCACAGAAAACCCCACCAGGATGTGGTGAGTGAGAAGGGAAGTTCACAAGATGTGATCTCTAACTGACATCATCTGGAGGCACAGCTGAAACTCAGATGCTTTTTTGGGTCGTTTTTTTTTTTATGTGCCAGTCACTCATTTAAATAAAAAATAAAAAGAGGAAAAGAAAGAGAAGAAAGGCATTCTTCAGAAAAAATAGTGTTGCAACAATAGCACAACCTTTGGGGGACTTCTGATGTTCATTTGGAAATGAATCTCTTCTACACAGACCCCAGATCTCGTGCTGGTGCCTCAGCAGGCAGAGAATCCCGAGGGGCTGCACCTCTGGGACCACCATGGATGGAGCTGCTGGACTGGCCTGTGTCCCCTGAGCCAGCAGGTCCCCCCAGTGACCCCAGAGGGACCTGTCCAAGCATTGCCCTCCACCCACAGCCACAGCCAGGCTGGGGACACCAGTGAAGGCTTTGCTGGGGCTGGAGTGAGGAGGGTATTGGAGGAGGTGCCCGTAGTTGGCACTGAGCTCTGGGGGTAACAGGAGCAGTGGCCTGGATGGGAAAGGGGACATCTCTTATAGAATATCCAGAGTTAGAAGAGACCCCCAAGGATCATCCAGTCCAACCCCTGGCCCTGTACAGGACACCCCAACAATCCCACCCTGTGCCCCAGAGCATCATCCAAACCCTCCTGCAGCTCTGGCAGCCTTGGGGACGTGCCCACTGCCCTGGGGAGCCTGCTCAGTGCCCACCACCCTCTGGGGGAAGAACCTTTTGCTGAGATCCCACCTGCCCCTGCCCTGGCACAGCTCCAGCCATTCCCTGGGTGCTGTCCCTGCTCACAGGGACCAGAGATTGGAGCTGCCCTCACTGAGCTCTGCCCTCAGCCTGCTCTGCCCCAGCTGGACAACCCAAGTGCCCTCAGGTGTTCTTCATGGTCTCTCCAGACCCTTCAGCATCCTCATGGCCCTCCTTTGGACACTCTCTAACAGCTTTAGGTCTTCCTTATATTGTGACACCCAAAACCTCCCCCAGGACTAAAGATGGGGCTGCACCAGCACAGAGTAGAGTGGGACAACCCCCTCTTCTCATCCCACCTTTTCCATGTTTTTCTCCTTCTTTTCCCTCTTTCACTGGCCCTCAGGCCTCCAGTTGATTCCCACACTCCATGGAGGTGTCAGTCAGTGCCCAGGATCAAGGGCTGAGCCCCTGCAGGCACCCCCAGCCACCAAAACTCAGTGCTCTGCTTGGTTAATCCCACAGTGTGGACTCAGAGTGGGGCCAAGGAGGAGCTGAACCTGAGGAACGACTTTCTGAGATCTTCCAGTGGAGGAAAAAAAGAGGAAAAAAGGTCTTACAGGACCTCACAGTTATTTGGGTGATCTACAAAGTATCTAACAGTGCCAGAGGAGGAAGAGAGTCCTTGGAGCTGGGAGAGGGGAGAGCATTGAACAGTTCCCAAGACTCAGTGCTCTTCATCCAGAGCAGTGACTCCCAAGGGAAGGAGCACCACATTTTATCCCTGAACAGCTGAAGGAGGGATTAAAAGTGAGGTGGATACAAAAGCTTGGCAGAGAAAGCACTAATAAATAAAAAAATAGTATTATTCATGTTCCTCATTTCTGAAACAAATGTCGACACTTTCCAGTCTCACCCTCTCCACTGTCTGGATGAGAATGGAGCCAACAGGACACTGAAGGTGCCAGTCTGCAGCTCCAAAGGAGTCAATGAGTCAGGAAACTCCCCCAAGTCCCCTGAAACACCCCCAAAACCAGCTGAGGTGACTCCCTGAGTGCAGCCACCACTGAGGAGAAAACCAAAAATGACAACCTTGATTAAACCTTTCACTTTTTAGATACTTGAAATTACATCATGAGTCTCACCCCAACTTTCTGTCCCTGCAGAAAGAACAACTTTCTGTCCCCAGAAAGAACAACTCTGCTTGGCAAACCTCTGGAAACTCCTCAATCACCAGCAGACAATCACTGTGCAGCCTCAGATGCACACAAAAAAATGGGAGTGCCCTGGAAGTTACAGTGCCTTGGTCCATTCATAATTTGATTAAAACAAATGAGAGCAGCAGAACTGATTTCATTCATTTTCTGCCTTCCTTTTCACCTGATCTCTGCCTTCCTGGACCTCTGGGGATTCCAGGAGGACACACTGCAGCCATCAGTGCCCCCAGCCTGGTGCCCACAATGCCAGAAAGACAATCCTGGGCAGGAAAACCTTCTCACAGCACCTCCAGTCCTCTCTACCTCACACAGTTTCTTTCTCTTATTTCCCCACTCAGTTCCACCCCCAACACTGAGACCTGGCAGGGCCACTCTCTGATTCCCCCCAGAACCTGCATCCCACCACAGGGAAATCTTGTCCCTTCTCTCTGTGTAACACACCAAAGACACAGCCCTTCCCACACCCAGCTGGGCTGTGTCTCCTCAGCTGGGCTGTGTCTCCTCACCTTGGTTCTCCCAGTCTCTGTGTGCTTTGTCCTTGACAAGTGGCATCATGTCATCCAATACTCTGCTGCTCTCCCACCACTTGGAGCATCTCACCTTCCACCTCCTCCCTCTTTATAGCATCAAACAAGAACTGCTTGTCTCTGCTTTCAGGGCCCTTCCCAACACCCTCCCAACCCAAGCTGTCACTCCTGCATTTGCTGGTGCAAGGTCAAGTTCTGTGTCATGGACTGATCTGAGGAAATCTCCACTGGTGCCAAAAACACACAGAAATGTGCTCCTTCTTCTTGAAATGTGCTCCCTCTTCTTGAAATGTGCTCCTTCAGAGGCAAAACAAAGATGGAGCTCATGATGGGGTTCAGGTGGAGTTCAGATCTGTGAGACTTGAAAACACAGGAGGAAAAGAGACAGCACAGGCAGCTGCAGTTATTTATTTATAGGTGGCCTTCAGCAAGTAAAGATCATCTCATGATCAAGGTCCTACATAGGAAATACTCAGTACCCACCACTTGCTGGGGAGACTGAGAGGTGGAGACACTGGAGAGCAACATCCAACTCACAGTGGAAAGTTCTGTGTGTAACTACAAAGGAACAGGAGCCTCTCTAACACTGCAAATTGTCTCCTTCAGGAGGAAACCAAAGGCCCAGCCACAGCCTTTTGCACTTCCCTCAGAGTTAAACCCCCCCTTCTGTTTGCCAGAGCTGGAGGTTGTGGCCTGATGTCCCCAGGAAAGCCAGAGCCACACAAATATTTCCACAGCTGCTGCAAATGTTTGCTGGGTATGAGGTCACATGGAGGACACATCTCCAGGTCACCCCCAGCATCGAGCCATGGTGCTGAAAATGAGGGGGTTTGGCACCAGGGGTCCTCATTTTCACTGATATTCCCCTCCCAAAACTCTTTCCAGGGTTATTGAACCTTGTCAGCTCCTGTTTGAGGGGTGGGAATTCTCCCTCTGGAGGGACAGTGACTTCCTCCACGCCAACCTTGCTGGAGGAGACACCAGGAGTGTTTCTGACCTGACCAGAGCTTTTCCCTGGGACTTTTTCAACATGAGCCACTTAAACACCCAACAAACAAACCAACAAGCAAACACGCCCAAAACAGAAACCAAATAAAAAAAGCCCAAACAAACACCAAAGCTGGGAAAAGAGAATGAAGCAGAAAAAAATCTCCACACCCACAAACCCAATTAAACAAAATGTTAAGTTTCTGCTAAGGAATGACTGTTGTCCTCTCTCTCCCCTGGCACAGATCCACAGCTGGGTTGGGAAGGATGCTCTGCTCAACAGGACCTTCCATCACCCCAAGAATGTCCTCCCACTCCCCTGGCACAGATCCAGGTTGGGAAGGATGCTCTGCTCAACAGGACCTTCCATCAGCCCAAAAATGTCCTCCCTCTCCCCTGGCACGGATCCACAGCTGGGTTGGGAAGGATGCTCTGCTCAACAGGACCATTCATCACCCCAAACGTGGGAAACCTGCAGAGCTTCCTGATGGTCCAAGCCACCATGAAAGGAGAGGAGTGCCCTGCCCTCAGGTGATGTCTTGGGGCTCAGACCTCCAGCTGGAGAGCAAGACTGTCACAGTGCAACTTCTGCTGTGGGCCTCAAAGTTCTCCCTCTGGGAGAGGAGCTGAGCTCTGCCCATGACTTTGCAGTGACCACAGGTTTGGATGGTGAAGGTGTCTCTAGGACAGCAGGATCCACCTCAGTTGGGTGCAGGTGCAGAATCAGCCCCAGGAGCTCCCTGGCAGGTCCTGCACACCCAGAGCTGGGTAGGGGAATGGCTGTGCCATGAAATGGAGCAGCTGCCCTGGAGCCAGAGGTTCAAACCAGGAGTGGGACTCAGGTAGAATCATGAAGGTTGGAAAAGCCCTCTAAGATCATCAAGCCCAACCATCAACCCAGCACCACCACCATGGTCACCACTAAACCATGTCCCCAGGTTTTTGGACATCTCCAGGGATGGTGACTCCACCACTGCCCTGGGCAGCTGTGCCAGGGCTGGATAATCCTTTCAGTGAAGACATTTTCCCCAGTATCCAACTCGAACTTTCCCTGGTGCAACCTGAGATGGTTTCCTCTTACCTGAGAGAAGAGACTGGCACCCATCTCACCACACCCTCCTGGCAGGGATTGCAGAGCCAGAAGGTGCCCCCTGAGCCTCCTTTTCTCCAGGCTGAGCCCCCCCAGCTCCCTCAGCCCCTCCTGCTGCTCCAGCCCCTTCCCAGCTCCGTTGACTGAGTACAAGCCCCCCATTACTCTTTAAGAGCAGCTTCCCCTCCCTCCACATTCTGTCTGGGTTTTTTTGTCCTTCCATCAAGTCCTTCAGCTCTTTGGGAAGGGTCCTTGCTGTGTCTTCCCACTCTTTGCAAAGACAGAGGCTTGGAAGCCCCCCTGCTCCCACCCTCTGACTTTGAGGAAATGTCACATGAGGCCACAGAACCCAATTCCAGAGTTCCAAGGCCAAATCAGATGCCAGGCAGTGATGGGTTGGCACAAAGTCATTTGAAGGTTTAGCATTTCCCTGCATGAAGTCAAGACCTTTGCATTTTAATTACCATCACTTCATCAAGCTTCACCTCAAGCTACGTGGAAAAAAACAGTAATAAAGATGCAGAACTCTTTGCTGATGAGCAACAACGAGCCCTGGAGGGGCAGAAATGCAGATAAATCAGAGCCATTCCCAAAGTCTGGGCTGGCAGCACCGAGGCCTTCGTGCAGTGCCTTCATCTTTGGCACATGTCTAAAGTCTCCAGACAAGGTGCTTTCCACCCAGGCAGCAAAGTGCCCTTGGGCTCTGCAAAGAAAGCAGCCCACAGGTGGAAAGAAATTATTTCCAGGCTCATTAGAGCATCTATTTCCCAGATAAGCATCGAGTGTTGCCTCATCCCACCCCCTGCCATTCTCCTGGGGTATGAAGGTGTAGTCACAGCCCCAAGAAGGCTTGAAGTGCTCTGCCTTTTAAATGGATGATAAAGCACTTTATTTCAGTTTATTTGTTCTTATTTCATGCTAAATGCAGTGTCATGAGAGTGCATTGATGGGGAAAGATCCATTATCTAATCTGGATGATGCAATGAAGTTACATCACAGAAACATCCCCACAGTCTCTGGGTGGTGTCTTTTTTAAAAGCCAGAAATCAGAAAATCTGAAAATCTGACAGGAAGAGGAAACTTCTCAGCCAGGTAAGGGATTTGTACCTGGCACCCAAAGACTTTGGGCAGCAGGAGGAGGGAGGGGATTCTCCACCTCTGTGAGACCCCACCTGGAATACTGTGAACATTTCTGGTGTCCCAAACATCAGAAGGACATGGAACTGTTGGAGCAAGTCCAGAGGAGGCCCCTCTGCTCTGGAGCCAGGCTGGGAGAGCTGGGGGGTCACCTGGAGAAGAGAAGGGTCCAGGGACACCTGAGAGCCCCTCCCAGTGCCTAAAGGGGCTCCAGGAGAGCTGGAGAGGGACTTGGGACAAGGGATGGAGAGACAGGACAAGGGGAATGGCTTCCCACTGCCAGAGGGCAGGGATAGATGGGATACTTGGAAGGAATTGTTGGCTGAGAGGGTGGGCAGGCCCTGGCACAGGTTGGGCAGAGAAGCTGTGGCTGCCCCACCCCTGGGAGTGTCCAAGGCCAGGTTGGACAAGGCTTGGAGCACCCTGGGCTGGTGGGAGCTGTCCCTGCCCATGGCAGGGGGTGGAATGGGATGAGCTTTGAGGTCCCTTCCAGCCCACACCATTCTGTGATTCCACATCAATCATCTGGGTTTGAAAATGAAAGATCCCATTTCAGATTTTAAACCAAAAGGCACCAACCAGTCCCCGTTTCTGCTGACTCAGCTTCAGGCCTTGGGCAGGGCCTGAATTAGCTCAGAACGCTGATTTTTGCTCTGTTAATTCTTAATGATCTTGCACAGCTCCCTCGATGCAATACAGGCAAGGAAAGCTGTTTTAGGATGGAATGGGGGAAGTTAAATTGCATCAGAAGTGCTGCAGCAGGAGGTTGTTGTGCACCTTCTCCCCCACCCTCTGCATCTACAGCCAAGGGGCCACTGGGTGTCTGCACTTGTTGAAAAGCACTTTGGAGCAGGGAATGAACCTGCCCAGGGCCAACATTTCACTGCAAAGTTCCCTTTATTGCAAGTCCCATGAGATTTAAGGGCAAAGACACCCCTGGTGAATTTTGAGGGTTTTATTTCTGCTTTTCTCAATCCTAATTTTTCAGCTTTTTGGTACTAACATAGCCATTTTTTAATAAAAAATATTTTTATTCAGAATTGAGTTTTCTCTCCATGGGATAAAAGTTGGACATCTGAGTTAAAATCTGAGCAAACACAAACCATTGCAGAAAACTCCTGGAGGTTTCACTATGGGGTTTTACCCCTCCCTGTTTTCTTCTTTAACAGAAAATTAGTCCTTTAATAGAAGATTGCAAATTCCCCCAATCTATTTGGCATAGAAAAAAACCCTTTATAGAAAATTAAACCCCTCCTTTTGTTCAGCCCAATTTGCCAAGAGGTGGGGTGGGAGGCAGGGAGAGGTGAGGGAGCAGCCAGGGGAGGGAAGGGCTGGGACACTTCCACCACCCAAAGCCCTTGGTGTGGCTGAAATCAGTCTCTTCTTGGAGCAGAAATGGCAAATGTGCTGCAGGCAGGAAAAGCAGCAGGGCATGGGGTGGCTGATGCCCCCCCCAAAAACCCTCAAAAGGAGAGCTGTGAAGGTGGTGGAGAGTCTGGAGGGACCATGAGGAGCAGCTGAGGGCACTTGGTGTGTCCAGATGGGGCAGAGCAGGCTGAGGGCAGAGCTCAGTGGGGACAGCTCTGACCTCTGATCCCTGTGCCAGGGCAGGGGCAGCACCCAGGGAATGGCTGGAGCTGTGCCAGGGCAGGGGCAGGTGGGATCTCAGGGAAAGGTTCTTCCCCCAGAGGGGGGGGGGCACTTTGAGGGCACACAATGGAAGGAAGGGCTGAAGCCATTGGAGAGTGTCCAAAGAAGGGCACAGAGTTGGTTCAGGGCCTGGAGGGGCAGCGTGTGAGGGCACTGAGGGCACTTGGGGTGTTCAGCTGGAGAAGAGGAGACTGAGGGGAGACCTTAGTGCAGTTCCAGCTTCCTGGGGAGGGGCAGAGGAGGGGCAGGCACTGAGCTCTGCTCTGTGGGGACCAGGGACAGCACCCAGGGAATGGCTGGAGCTGTGCCAGGGCAGGGGCAGGTTGGATCTCAGCCAAAGGTTCTTCCCCCAGAGGGTGGTGGGCACTGCCCAGGCTCCCCAGGGCAGTGGGCACGGCCCCAAGGCTGCCAGAGCTGCAGGAGGGTTTGGATGATGCTCTGGGGCACAGGGTGGGATTGTTGGGGTGTCTGTGCAGGGCTGAGGGCTGGACTGGATGATCCTGGTGGGTTCATTCCAACTAAGGCTATTCTGTGATTTTGGGACTCTGTGTTTGCTTCCCAACACCCCAACAGGAGGGAGGAGCAAAGGCAGAGGGCAGGAGGAGGGGGCAGTTCAACTCCCACCCCCTTTGCCACAGGGCTGCCCATCCCTGGGGGCATTGGGGTTCATCCAACACTCCAGTTCAGTGGGGGATGGCAAAGGTTTGTGCTCAGCACAAGATGCTGTGATTGAATCAACTGCCCTGTTTCATCTTCAGAGGTCCCTGAGGCTCCATGAAACTTGCAGTGGATCATTCCAAGGGAACATGGAAGATCTGAGTTGTTTTGCATGGGGGTTTTTTGTATTAATGAGTCCCTTTGTAAAAGCAAACAATCCTCTGATGTGTCTGAAACCTGAATCCTCCCTTGGTGGGATCAGGGTTGGTAACTGCAGAAGGAAGTGGGGCCATCAGAGAATCACAGAATTATTTAGGTTGGAAAGACCTTTCAGATCTTTGAGTCCAACCATGAACCCAGGAGAGGAGAAGGTGCAAGTGCAAGTGGTGAGAAGGTACAGCAGCTCTGGAGCTGCAGGATCCCAACAAGCCCAAACCACCTTCACCCCAAAGGCTGGGAGGGAATTTCCTTCTTCCCTGAGCAGAGTTTTGTGGTCTAAAGACTCTCTGAGCCAAAACCTGCCCTTCTGGCACCCCAAAACCTGCCCAGGAGCAAAGACAGACATCCTGATTCCCATCCTGAATCCCAGAAGCCCCAAAGGAATTGAAGGTGTAAAGAATTCCTGATGAACCACGACCCAGGATGTCCTTCCATGGAGCTGGTGGGAATAAATATCAATAAAACTTATTTTAGTTGAAGTTGGCAAATCCAAATGCACTGGAGAGCCCCAATAGATGGCAAATGTCAATGTGACATTTCCATAAAGTGACATTTTCAACCAGATTTCACTGCTCAGCAGATAAGATCCAACTTGTTCCAAATCAGGCCTGTCATGCACAGCAGGAAAACATGGAGAGGAAAACTAAGGATGGGTGGAAATGTGGGAGAACTTCTGAAACAATCACTGTCTTTCAGACATTAGACAATGTCTGAGCTCACACAAAGTGATTTGTGCTATAAATAAAATGTAAGAGCATCAACACAGACAGAGGCAGATTTTAAAGTCAAAACAGGTAGAGGACAATTCTCACATCACTGGTAAAAGCCACACAAAATGCACCACTTGGGAACAGCAAAACAGGCAGAAAAGGCAACTAAGATTTGTTAAAGGTGGAGAAGTGTAACTGCTTAAAGCAGCTCAGGTGATGTGCAGCCCAAAGAGTTCTCTCCACCTTCAAGTGTCCATTGAGGTTCCTTCAGGTGGTTTTAACCCGTTGGTAGAATTTTGTCCTGGCTTTAAAAGCTTCCAGTCTGTGGGTCAAGAAGCCAAAGGGCTCATGGGCTGTGGAAGAAAAGCAAGTCTGGGTGGGTTCATTCCAACTCAGGGACACATTCAAGGGGCACATTCTTTGTAGGGAGTCCAGAACTCTTGGAAAACTCAGGCAGTGAAAGTGCCTTAAAATAAAGAAAAAATGTGGAAAGCCACTGGTTTTGGTTGGATGTGCCATCCCTGGGAGTGTCCAGGGGGCCTTGGAGCAACCTGGGAGAGTGGGAGGTGTCCCTGCCCATGGCAGGGGGTGGAACGAGATAATAAAGATTATTAGGTCCCATCCAACCCAAACCATCCCATGATTCTACAAAGAAAAGAAGTCACAGAAATGCTCTCTGGGTGTTCCTCCAGTAGGAGAAACTCCATGAAGAACCTTTGTATTATTTTGCTAAACTCTGTGTTAAACAAGATGCAGCAAAACCATCGAGTGCAACACTGAAATAAAATCCTCATTAAAGTACAACAATGAAATAAAATCCTCATTAAAGTACAACAATGAAGTAAAATCCTCATCAAAAATATGTTAAAATAATAAGCCACAGGATTGGGAAAAGCTCAGCAAAGTGCAGCCATGTCCAGGCTCTGACATCCACAGCAAGGATGAAAATATTTCATTATCAAATCATTTAATTCCTGTTGTTGGACAAGTTGGACCCTTGATGGAGAAAGGTGACCCCAACAAGGCCCTTTATGACCCTGAGATTTCCACACAAATGCTTTTGTTCCACCTTTCTCCCAGGTCCTTGTGCTCCCAGCAAGGCCCAGCAAAGAGAGACCAGCCCATGGCATGGACTCCTCTTGTAGGGGCTCAGGGCAAAGAGGACAATTCCCACAGGGAGTGGTTAAGGATTCCCTCTGTTCCTGCTCTCCATGAGCTGTTCTCACTCGATGTTGTTCTTCTGCCTCACATTTGATGGCAAGAGCACACCCTGGACACTGGATTCCTCCCAGCCCAGTGCACCAGCCTGTCTGCAGAACCCAGAGCTGACAGTGATCCCAACACCTCCTGGGCAGCTTGTCCTGAGCACCTGAGTCATCAAGAGAAGGCACTTCATGCTACTCAAGTCCCTCTAACAATACTCTGCCCACCACATCTTCTGATTCTTGACCTTCCCTCCCAACTGAAGCAAAGTTCAAACATCATCTGGAATTTAAAAACACACACTTTGGTTTCCAGGAAACTTCACTTTAGCTCAAACAGATCATCATTCCCACCCCCACCACAGCAAACACGAGTGTGTCCACCAAAAGAGCTGCAGCTCTCTGGGCTGGGCTGGAAAGGGCCAGCAGAGCCCAACACAGGCCTCTCATCTCCAAATTCACCATGAATTCTGCTCCTTCTGGGAGTGCTGAGCTGCCCACGGTGAGCACAGCTCCTCCTTGGCACAGGGCAGGCAGCTGGCACGACAAACACTCCACAAAGATGCCCTTGTGTCAATACCCTGGATTGACTTACTCCCTTTCTATTTATAAAACTGGCTTGGAAGGAACAGCCACTGCACATCCTCCAGGGGATCCTCTGGTGCCTCTAAAAGGTGTTTTGGGAGGAGAATTCAGGCTGGCAGGGATGGCACAGCCCCTCAGGTCTGTGTTTCCCCCTGGGGGTCAAAGACTACAGACTGATGTATGTAGTGAGTCACCTTGGAATTCTTTGGACAACACCCTGAGGGAGAGGGTGGGATTGTGCATGGTCAGCAGCTGGACTCAGTTGGGTCCCTTCCACCTCGGGATATTCCAGGATTCTGGGATTTTTTTTCATTTAAAGGCAGCCCTGTGAACCTCTTAGGATTAGACTCCCACTTTTCTATGTCCCATGTCCCCATCAAGTGGCTCGAGGTGGCCCTGCCTGAGCAGGAGGTTGGACCAGGTGACCTCAGGAGTCCCTCCCAGCAGTTCCATGATCCCAATCATGTCACTGCTGCAGGGCAGGGCCCCAGGGGGCAAAGTGCTCAGGTCTGGGGTTATCTGAATCCAAGCACAAAGCACAAACACTCCTCCGTCATGGGGCTGCCTCTTCCTTCCCCCTGAATCATCTTCTCCCAAGCACTCAGCAATAGGACAAGGGGGCACGATGGGCTCAAGCTCTGCCAGGGGAAATTGAAGTTGGAGAGCAGAAAACAATTCTTTGCAGAGAGAGTGCTCAGGGATTGGAATGGGCTGCCCAGAGAGGGGGTGGATTCCCCATCCCTGGAGGTTTTTCAGCTGAGCTTGGCCGTGGCACTGAGTGCCATGATCTGGTAAAGGGACTGGAGTTGGCCCAAGGGTTGGACTTGATGATCTCAGAGGTCTTTTCCAACCCAATCCATTCTGTGATTCTGTGATTTTGCCTCTGGAATTCAGAACAGGAAAGCTGCTGCTTCTCCCCTTTGTGGAGCTGCTGCCATGGGTGCTGAGCACTGCCAGTGGTGCCCAACAGAAGTGGCAGCTGGGGCACCACCCAGAGGGTCCAGGTGCCTGCTGGGTTTATTCTTATCATAGGAAAATCTGCCTTACCTGTGGATATTCCCTGAAGCTCTGCAGTCCCCCAGCCAGGGCTCTTTTGCTCATCACACCTGCACAACCATCTCCTCCCCCTGGATCCCTTCACTGATTAGTGCCAAGCTAAGACTCAGATCCAATAAAGGAATTAGGAGGAGATCCAAAATAGTACATAATTACCTAAAGTGCAGCGTGGGAGGGTTTTAGGGTGAAATTCAAGAAAACAACACAAAATTCACCCAGTTTATCTGCTTTAGACAGATTTCTGGAAGAATTATCCATGGGCATGAAGGAGCTCCATGAAGGCAGCAAAGGCCACCACGGGGCTGGCAGTCAGCAAAGCTGAGGAGAACCAGAGAGCTCAGCAAATTAGGAGGAGATTGGTTTAAGAGAGGAGAAATAAAGGATTTCTTGGCATGGTGGGGAGAGAGTGCCCAGAACCAGCTGCTGTGGGATCACAGAATCCTGAGCTGGAAGGGATCCACAAGGACCATCCAGTCCAACCCTCAACCCTGCACAGGAACATCCCCAAGAGTCACCCCCTGTGCCCCAGAGCATCATCCAAACCCTCCTGCAGCTCTGGCAGCCTTGGGGCCGTGCCCACTGCCCTGGGGAGCCTGGTCAGTGCCCACCACCCTCTGGGTTCTGATATCCAGGAGGGACCAGCAGGTTCACAACAGAATTAGACAGAATTAGTGGGTTAGAAGCAAATGGCCAAGTCCCCAGACAGGGATGTCCCCATGAGTCTCTCAGAGCCCTCCTGGGACAGCCCCAAGAGCTGCTGAGGTCGCCCAGGAATGGCCCATTCCCAGGGCACAGTTTCCTCTGGGAGCTCCACACCCACCTGGGTAGGGCCCCTCCAAAGGCTGCCACAGCAAAATGACCTCTCAATGAGAAAAGTTGGTATTAATTAATTTGTATCTAAATATCCCAGCCCCCAGAATTCCCAATAATCTTTGTTCCTGCTCTTCCTCCTAGAAAAGCAAGAGCAGGAGAGGAATAAAGCAGGAGAAAAGCAGCAATAAATCATGGAGTGGTTATATAGAGCAAAATCTTTATTGCTTCCTACAGGAATAGGAGAGAAAGAGATTTTCCAAGTGGATTTGGTGGTGAATCTGCCTGCACACGGCTCTGTGCCCCCCACAGGAGGTGCCATCTGGGCTGGCAGAGAAGGGTCAGTGCCAGGGCCACGCAGGGAGCGTGAGACGGGCATGGAGGAACCTGAGCCTGCCAAGCACCACAGGAGGTGCCCAGGCCTGGAGCCCTGCCCAGGCTGAGGGCAGAGCTGCTCTGCACAGAGACAGCACCACAGCACAGGAGTTGGGCACCATCATCAGCAAATTTGCTGATGACACCAAGTTGGGAGGGAGTGTCAACCTGCTGGAAGGCAGGAGGGCTCTGCAGAAGGATCTGGAGAGACTGGAGAGATGGGCTGATCCCAATGGGATGAAGTTCAACAAGGCCAAGTGCAGGTCCTGCCCTTTGGCCACCCCAACCCCTGCAGTGCTCCAGGCTGGGCACAGAGTGGCTGGAGAGCAGCCAGGCAGAGGGACCTGGGGGGACTGAGGGACAGGAAGCTCAACAGGAGCCACCAGTGTGCCCAGGTGGCCAAGAAGGCCAATGGGATCCTGGCCTGGATCCAAACTAGCATGGCCAGCAGGCCCAGGGCAGTGACCCTTCCCCTGGACTCTGCCTTGGGGAAGCCACACCTTGAGTGTTGTGTTCAGTTCTGGGCCCCTCAGTTGAGGCAAGAGATTGAGGGGCTGGAGCGGGGCCAGAGAAGAGCAACGAGGCTGGAGAAGGGACTGGAGCACAAGTGCTGTGGGGAGAGGCTGAGGGAGCTGGGGGTGTTCAGCCTGGAGAAGAGGAGGCTCAGAGGTGACCTCAGCACTGTCTGGAACTGCCTGAAGGGAAGTTCTGGCCAGCTGGGGGTTGGTCTCTTCTCCCAGGCACTCAGCAATAGGACAAGGGGGCAC
>JAJPCS010000360.1:102082-117083 GCA_021164005.1 Willisornis vidua nigrigula
GGGGCACAGGGGCACAGCGACACTGGGACATGGGGGCACAGGGGCACAGGGACACAGAGGCACAGGGACACAGGGGCACGGGGGCTCAGGGACACGGGGGCACAGGGACACAGGGACACAGGGACACAGGGGCACGGGGGCACAGGGGCACAGGGCATAGGGACACAGAGACACGGGGCACAGGGACACAGGGACACGGGGCACAGGGACATGGGGGCACAGGGGCACAGGGGCACAGGGGCACAGGGGCACGGGGGCACAGGGACACGGGGCACAGGGACACGAGGACATGGGGGCACAAGGACACAGGGGCACGGGGACACGGGGACACGGGGACACAGGGGCACAGGGGCACAGGGGCACGGGGGCATGGGGACACGGGGACACGGGGACACAGGGGCACAGGGACACAGGGGCACAGGGGCACAGGGGCACAGGGGCACAGGGGCACGGGGGCACGGGGGTGCCTTGCAGGGCTGTGCCACCTCCCTGCGAGGACGCTCCTGTGCCTGATCTGCAGGACAGGCAGGTGGTGCCACCCAGCAGGGGCACGAAACAAAACCAGGCAAAGCAAGTCCTTTTGTCTTGCAAATCTCAGCTCATGGCACTGAACAAAAATCGAAATGAAAGGTTTTCCAAAAGGGAAAAGAGGGAGGGAAAGGGCTTTTCCCTGGAGCCCCTTTGCAGCATTAGTCCTGCAGATGCTCAAGCCCCACGTGCCAGGAAGGAGGTTCGTGCCCACTGGCACAGGGTGCCCCCACAGCCCTCAGGCTCCAGCATTTGCATCCCTGGAAAACCTGGAGCTGCTGCTGCAAGGAGGGTGTTGCCCCTCCAAAAATCCCCTTCAGCCCCGAGGTGAGGCCAGGAGAGCACACTCAGGGCAACTGAAATATTTTAAAATATTCATTTCCAACCCTGCCTGGTTTGAGTGCAGCTAAAAAGCCACCAGCAATTCTTCAGAACCACCACGTTGGTCTGACTTGCTCTTGTACCAAACCTGTTCCCTCTGAACAACCAAAACCTCCAGCACAAAATTCCTGTGAACTGTCTGGATGGTAAAAAAAAAATCTGCTTTTCTTTGTTGCAGCCTTTCTGGGGGAAAAAAATAATTTATATTTTGTATAATTAAATAAATATACATTTATATATAACACATATTATATATATTTATTATTATATATTATATTATTACATATATTGTATATTATATATAGATATAGTTATCTAGATATCTAGATATCTAGATATATATAGATATAGATAGATATATATAGATATATATAGAGATATATATACATATATTTAGATATATTTAGTTATATTTAGATATATAGAGATATTACAAATACCCCTTTCTGCTCTGGCAGGTCAGCACCTCATTGTGCAAAGGTAAATAAATGGAATATGATGGAGACAGCATTAAATAATTACAAGAAAAGGTTCTTTTTCAGTATTTATTTTTTAAGCCAACACTGTCACAAAAGGAAGAGGCAAAAGCTCAGCAAGGCACCAGGAAACCACAGAATTTTAGGATTAAGCAGCAGTTTTTAGTGTTCTGTGGTGTGGGATGAGGAGCCACCAGGGCTGAAAAGGCAAGTGGGATCAGGAGAAAGTGGCCCAGACAAGGCAAGTTTTAAAATGCCTGTTGACATTTTAATAAATATCCAAGTTCGAAGCATCTTTATGGCCAGGGTAACACAGAGGCCAAACAGGCAAAAAATCTTTTCCTCTCAGGAAATGCAATTATTTTTTACTTTTTCTATTCCCTAAAGAAGCTCTGAGATAACCCGGGGGGTTCATTTTCCATCTCAGAGGACAATCCCACCCCATCCTTCCCCTCACTCAGCTCCTCCCCGAGTGTCCCACTATTTGTTGCCTCAGGACCCTTTCCTGTTCCTTTTTCTCTCCTGCTCCTCATGGCTTGTTGGTTTAAGTTGTGGTTTGTGCCAGTGAGGAGCTCTCAGTGCCCTCCCACCTGGGGGGCTGCAAAGCCACCCTGAGAAAACAGAATTCAGGGGCAAACCTTTCTCCTGACTCTGCCAACTCAACTGTTGTGCTTTCTCTCTGACCCTTCTTAGATCTGTGTCACCAACATGGGCACACCCACTGGCATGAGAGGGCACAGGAAATATCCCTGAAAATCAACTTCTGCTGCCAGGAAGGTGCCAGATGCCTCGGCCATCACACACAGACAACAAACCCCCCCAAACACACCCAACAAAACCACCCCCTGAAGGTTCCACCACCAGCAGTGGGAACTGGGTGTTCTCTCACACCTCTGCTCTGCCAGTCATGGAATTAGGGAATGATTTGGGTTGGGAAGGACCCCAAAATTCACCTCATTCCACCCCTGCCCTGGGCAGGGACACCTCCCACCAGCCCAGGCTGCTCCAAGCCCTGTCCAGCCTGGCCTTGGACACTCCCAGGGATGGGGCAGCCACAGCTTCTCTGCCCAACCTGTGCCAGGGCCTGCCCACCCTCACAGCCAACAATTCCTTCCCAATATCCCATCTATCCCTGCCCTCTGGCAGTGGGAAGCCATTCCCTTGTCCTGTCCCTCCATCCCTTGTCCCAGGTCCCTCTCCAGCTCTCCTGGAGCCCCTTTAGGCCCTGGCAGGGGCTCTCAGGTGTCCCTGGAGCCTTCTCTTCTCCAGGTGACCCCCCCAGCTCTCCCAGAGGGGCTCCAGAGCAGGGGGGCACCATCCCCCTGCCCAGTGCAGCACCCTCAGTGCCCTCCCCTCCCTGGCACTAAGCACAGGGTGTCTCCTAACTCAGCTGAGGAACAGACTCAGCACCTTCAAGGCTCAGTTCCCACACAAATGAAGAAGTGACTCCACGTGCTCAGGGATTTATTTTCCCAAAGCTCATGGACACAAAGAACATCCACAGAAGCATCAGAGCAGCTCCACAGCAGGGATGGCACAGCTGAACCTTCACCACAAGCCCTCCTGCTCAGGGAGGCTCACAGTGGAGGCAAAGCTTTGCTAAGCCTCACTTAAATGCCCTAAGCATGGGAGGGATGCAGGTGCCACCCAGAGGTGCCACCCAGAGGTGTGGGGAGCTGGGAGGAAAGGGCTGGGTGGGCACAGGGGCTCAGTTTGCCCAGAGAGGAGGGCACTGTTCTGGTGTCATGTTACTGGCAAATAATGTCACTCTGCCCTGCCTTACACGGTCAATAATTAAAAGCTCGTGGGCACCTCCCTAAGGAAAGCCTGCAGAGACAGGAGCTGGCACACAACAAGCTGGCACACAAAAGCCAGGAGATCATTTGGACTCACTGGGCTCACAGGTCTTTTCCTACCTGGTTGATTCTGGGATTTTATTTCATGTCCAGGATGTTATTCCTACAATATATTTTTTCTGTGTCAGAACAGCAGAAAGGCCAGAAAATATTAAATTATAGAGACCACCAGCAAAAATGAAGGGGCAGGTTGGGCCCTGCCTTCATGGGAAGGCTGAGGGGATTTTGGGGGTTAAAAACCTGGCTGAAAGCCTGGGAGGCAAGTGCAGTCCCTGCTGCACAGCCCAGGCAGCACCAGGGGTGGAACCAGATGGTCTGTGAGGTCCCTTCCAACCCAAACCAGTCTGGGATTGCAGGAGCTCTGGACACTCCAGTTCTCCAGGAGCAAAGAACCTTCTCCACCCCCTTCCTGGGAGAACCTGGGGGGTTTCTGAGGGGTTCCAGGTATTGACAGGAAAGAGGACACAAAACCCATCTCTGTTCTCCAGTCTCCACAACAAAAGGGGACTCTCTGAGCTCCCTCATCCTGTAAAAGAGACATGGCAAGAACTTGACGTTATTTTGCAAGCAAGTAAAACAACTATTCCCTTTGTGCCCTGTTTTTTCATTCTTTTTTGAGTCTTTTAGCCTCACTAAAGCACAGAAGTTTGTTCCAACTTGCTCCTGAGCTGCAGGTGAGCCCTCAGGGCTTCCCCTGCAGTGACAGCACCAAGACACTTCTCAGTGTCAGGACAAATCTTGCCTCGTGCTGCCTCTGTCACAAACCACAATGACTCAGTGTGTGTGAGAGGCACCGACTCCCTGTGCCAAAGGGGCTCCAATTCCCACTGCACCCTCCAATCCCACTGCTGGCAAACAGGGCAGGGAGCTCTGGCACTGCCACTCCAGAGGGGGGCAAAGAGCAGAGGGGCAGGAGTGTCCAGGAGTGACTCAAACATCCTAAACCTCCCTGAGTTCCTCACTGCAGCCCCATGCCAGGGACTCCCAGGTGTCTTGCTGCCCTCTCCACCTGCCCAAGCCTCTCACAGACAGCACAGGAAGGGGATGGACCTGTTGGAATGAGTCCAGAGGAGGCCATGAAGGTGCTTCCAAAGGCTGGAGCCAGACTGGGAGAGCTGGGGGGTCTCACCTGGGAAGAGAAGGCTCCAGGGAGACCTGAGACCCCCTTCCAGTGCCTAAAGGGGCTCCAGGAGAGCTGGAAAGAGCCTGAAGGAAGCCCTGAGCTTCTGAGTCACCAGGCAAACAAGGCTCAGGAGTTCCAGCACTGCTGAGAGCTGAGAAAGGTCATTAATCCTCTCCCAAATGTACTGATGTCACAGCTCTGCTGCTCCAAGTGCCCTTTGCAGCTCAGCACCGTCCCCAGTTCACCCCATCAGACAGCACAGACCTTTCCCAGGGAGCCACAACCCTCCTTCCCCAAGGCAGGAACTCACCCAAGGCCCATCCCTGCTCCAGAGGGCTGGGATTCCACCTCCACCACGGGCAGCTCTTCACACAGATCCCATCCCAGCAGACACTCAGCTGGAAGGGACCCACAAGGAGCAGCCAGTCCAGCTCTGACCTGAACAGCCCCGTGGGGGTGCAAACTGCAGGATGCCAGCACTGGCCTCGGCTCAGAAAAACATTTAGGAACATGCTGAAGGGGAACACGATCCAGGATGGCAACTAAACACACACACACAGGCAGGCACATGCTGAAGGGCTGAAGGGCTGGCCTGGATGGTGATGCTTTGGAAATCGGGGCCCCTCCAAGGAAGGAGCAGTTGCTGGGTGGATTCACAGCAGCTTTTTGGGCTCCTGGGGTTGGCACATGAGGGCACAGCCTGGGCAGAGAGCAGAGCTGGAAGCCTCTCACCTCGCCTGGCTCCTGTCCTTGGGTTATTCTTTGCATCTCAGAGGCTGAGGCAGAATTGAACACTTGGCACTGCATCATAGAATGGGGCGAGTTGGGAGGGACCACAGTGGGTCATCTTGTGCCACCTTCCTGCTCCAGCAGGGTCATCCCAGAGCACACAGGATGCACCCGGACTGTTCTGGAACAGCCCCAGGGGAGGGAGACTCCACAGCCTCTGGGCAGCCTGTTCAGTGCTCACTCACTGCACAGGGAAGTTCCTCCCCACATTCCCATTCCCCTGCATCTCATCCCAGTTCAGGGTCCTGCCTGGCAGCACCACAACTCCCAGGAAAGCAATGGGGGGTCTCAGGGGCTGCCAGAGGGCACCCCAAGCACTGCCCATGCCAAATCCATTTAGTTCTTGCTTTGGCACTGGTTGGTGGCTGTTGCTTCTTCAGCTGTGAACAGCAGTGGAGCAAACCCCTGACTGCTGTTCGGCCTGAGGGATGCAGTGACAGGAAGGGTCCTGGAGACCAGCCCAGCTCTGCCCATCCTCACCCACCATGCCCTGAGGCTGGGAGAGCTCTGAGTGTGCTGCACTGAGAGGGCACTGCAAGCATGGCAGGGGGAAGGGAAAAAGCTCTTTCCCTTGGTTTTCTATTAATGCTGACTTTAGGAAATGTTGTCTTCCTTGTTTCTGTCAGCACACAGAATACAGGAAGGGTTGAGTTGAGTGCAGGATATTCCTACAGGGGTTACCTAAATGATGGAATCAGAGAACATCCTGAGCTGGAAGGACCCCCAAGGACCATCCAGTCCAACCCTCAGCCCTGCACAGGAACAGCCCCAAGAGTCACCCCCTGTGCCCCAGAGCATCATCCAAACCCTCCTGCAGCTCTGGCAGCCTTGGGGCCGTGCCCACTGCCCTGGGGAGCCTGGTCAGTGCCCACCACCCTCTGGGGGAAGAGCCTTTCCCTGAGATCCAACCTGACCCTGCCCTGGCACAGCTCCAGCCATTCCCTGGGTGCTGTCCCTGCCCACACAGAGCAGAGATTGGAGCTGCAGCCCCCCATGGGCTCCTCTGAATCCTTCCCTTTTATTCCTGCTTTGAGCCTCCAGTCAGAGTCCTGTGGAGCTCAGAGCTCTCTGCATCTTCCAGCAAACCAAGAGTAAAACCAAAACTGGCAGAGCTGAACAAGAAGCCCTTGGCCCAAGTTGTCCCCAGTGGTCAGGCAGGGGCTCTGTGGTCCCCCAGGAGGAAACAGAGACACCAGGGCAGCTCCAACCCCAGCCTGGCTCCTGCCCAGCCCAGGGGCAGAGGAGGAAGCCCAGCAGTGCCCAGACCCCACGTGTGCCCCAGGCAGAGCAGGGCACCAAGCCTGGAGGTGCAGAGGTGTCTGCAGAGCCAACCTGGCCCTGGGGTCACTGAGGAAGGGAAGAAAAGCAGATTTAAAGGCTGCTCTGCTCTCTGCCCACATTCAGCTGTGCTTTACCCAGCTGCAACGAGTTTCCATTTCTAGTAAACTTAATCCTGAACTCCTTGGGCTGGATGTTCTAAGAAAGGAAAGGAAGTTTATTAATTGCCTACTAGAGAGCTGCACCCACAGTGAGCTGCTCAGGGAGCCAGGCTGGGACTGAGACCTGCAGCACTGAGACCTCCAGCACTGAGATCTCCAGCACTGAGACCTCCAGCACTGAGTAACCCTCAGGTATTTCTGGGTGTATTTCATATTGGTTTGATTCATTTACTTCTAAAAAAATAGGTGATTTGTAAAATCCCAGGTTTTCCCACTAAATATTCTCACAAATATCAAGGTACCATTCAGGCTTGTAATATGAATGATAAAAACTACCAGAGAATTCAGAGCCTGCCAGGCTGAAAGAAAGCAATTCACCTCCAAGAGAGCACTCACCTACTATCCCTATGAATAATAAATACATTAATTTATTAAATGAATAAAATGCAGGAGACCAGAACTCGTGAGCAGCTGCACTGTGGATAACCTGAGTGAGGGATGGAACACCAGAGCCTGTGGAGCTCAAAATGAAACTGAGACTTGCCCTCAGTTTTCTGAAGTTTCTTGCAAGTTATAAGATATGTGAAAGTCCTAAAATCTTGTTTCCTTGTCCTGTCAGAGATGTGTCCATCTGTTCTGCTGACACAGAGCACAGGCTGGAAGGCAAACACTGCACATGGCAGAGCTCCTGAGGGCAGGGATGGAGGAGACTCCAGCACTGCCCCAGCTGAGTCCTGCCTGCAAAGTGCCCAGTTCATCCCAGAGTGTGGGCAGCAGGACAGGGGGGGATTCTGCCCCTGTGCCCCCTCAGGTGAGCCCCCACCTGCAGAGCTGCCCCAGGCCTGGGAACAACAGCACAAGGACCTGGAGCTGCTGGAGAGTCCAGAGGAGGCCCCAGAGATGCTCCAGGGCTGGAGCCCCTCTGGGAGAGCTGGGGGGGTCACCTGGAGAGAAGGGACCAGGGACACCTGAGAGCCCCTTCCAGTGCCTAAAGGGGCTCCAGGAGAGCTGGAGAGGGACTGGGGACAAGGGATGGAGGGACAGGACACAGGGAATGGCTTCCCACGGCCAGAGGGCAGGGATAGATGGGATATTGGGAAGGAATTCCTGGCTGTGAGGGTGGGCAGGCCCTGGCACAGGGTGGGCAGAGAAGCTGTGGCTGCCCCATCCCTGGGAGTGTCCAAGGCCAGGCTGGACAGGGCTTGGAGCACCCTGGGCTGGTGGGAGGTGTCCCTGCCCATGGCAGGGAGTGGCATTGGATGAGTTTTAAAGTCCCTTCCAACCCAAACCATTCCATGACTTTCATCTCTAATTTCTTTTGCTCTGTTCCAACCCTGCTTTACACTCTGTAGTAACTAGAACAGTTCCCACAAACAGAGTGGGCAGGAGGCTCACACTTGCTTTGCTGCACCACCACAAAGCCCACCTGTTTTCACCCCAACTCTTGGCCACAGGACTCACAATAAAGTTCATTTCCACCCTGTGTGACCGAAGCAGTGAGGACACGAGTGGCACTGGAGCAGCACCACAGCCCAACCTGCCCAAGGGCTGTTCTTCTGCCCCAGAACTGCAGCTCAGGAGGAGCAGCAGAACTTCCCAGGGGTACAAATCCCATCTGAGAGTTCAGCAGGAGGGAAATGCATCAGCTCCTTTGCTCAGCTGAGGAGTTCAAGCAGAAAATTTCCCTGATGGTGCTTTCTCACAGCTGAGATGTTGTTATTATCAGTGGATCTCCTGCAGCAAATATTCCTGGGGCTGCTGGGCCTCAGAAAAGCCTCTGTGTGCTAATGGGAAACAAATAACTCAGCTCTGCAGGGCTGGTGGGGAAGGGACACTCCCCCTAATTTACTTTAGGAATAAACAAACCCTCCCAAATCTTTGAGCCTGAATTATTTATGATTTTCCCTCGCAAAAAGAAGGAAGAATTCAGAGCCTGCATTGACACCACGAGGATGTGGGAGGGAGGAGCAGGTGGGAAGGAGACAAGGTCCAAATGCACCTGAGTCAGAGTCTGGACTCATTCCCCTCTTTATGGGCATTTTCAAGAGGTTCAATTAAGCCACCACATCTTAGGATGGGATTTTCAAAGCTATATAAGCAATTTACAGGAATCCAGACTCCAAAGGGCAGCTCAGGTGCTCAGGGGGCTTTGAAAATCCTCCACTGGTGTAATGCAATTAATTTCTGCTCCAAATTAGGTGTGTATTCAGCCTAAATAACCCAAGGCCATGGAGAGGAGCTGCAGATGATCCCAGCCTAAGGATGAGGACAGGCTCAGAGTCAGGTTTTACTGCCACATTCACATGTCAAATCTGCAAAGTGGCCAAAGCACAAGACAGAACATCAGAGTGTCCCCAGGCCAGGAGTGGCTGGGCAGAGTCACCCAGAGGTGACCAGAGTTACCTGGGAAATCAAAATTAACCAAATCAAATAATCAACCAAATCTGGCCAAATTCTTTCCCTAAAGCTCTAGATCTGTTTAAGGTATTTAAGACAATCTAAGTCCTTCTATTGGCACAAGCTGTTTAAAATGATCTAAGGCTTTAGACTGGTTTAAGCTGCTTATGCAGCTTGAAGGTTTTAAAAGGTTTAGGCTGCTAAAAAACATTTCCCCCAAGCCAGAGGGGTGGTTTGTTGGGAGCTGGTTGTGCCATCTCATGGATTTTAGGATGGTGCAAATATCTGCACGGAGTAAAATATTTTGTTTGCAGCTCTAAAGTCCAAGCCAGCCAGTCCCAAATCTACAAACACTGAGTTTACAGATGTTTTCTGTTGGCACAAGTTGGAGAGCAGTGGAATGCCATAAGGTAAAGCTCCAAGAACTCTCTCTGCCTCCTTTAAGAGAAAAAAATAGAAAGAAAAGGAAAAAAAGGGTCCCATAGGAAATTACACAAAAACTTAATGCAACAATTCCAGCTCGTTAAAGAAAAGTAGACCTTGTACCAGTGGATGAAGCCAAGAAATTCAGCTTTCTCTCCTCCTTCCCAGCACTGTATCACCAAAAGCTCCTCTCACACCCACTTGCCAGCCCAAGGGTGGCTCTGGGGATCTGAAATCCACGTGGTGCTGGAAAAGCTCCAGACAAGACCCCCCATTACCCACCCAGGCCCCTGTCCTGAGCAGCAGGTCTGGGTTGTGGGGGCTCCTGGGACACTCCAGGCCCAGGAAGGCTTTTCCAGGAGGCCATGGTGGGTTCCACCCCCATCTCCATCTTTGCAGCACAGAATTAACCCCACTCCAGCAGATTCTTTTTGCAAGGACCATGCACAAGCCTCATGATACTTCAGGTGAACTTCCCACCCCTCTGAGCTGCAGGGCTTGGAGCTGCAAGGAACATTTCTGACTCTTAAGTCCTCCTTGGCAGGTTCAGCTGAGCTCCAAACACCCCCAGAGCACCTTCTCCATGGGCTGTGTGCTCTGGGTCCTGCTGCAGCCCTGCAAATGCTTCTCTGGTGGGACACACAAAGGGTTGTTGAACATTGGCAGGGGCTGCCCAAGGGAGTTTGGAGTGCCCAGCCCTGGAGGTGCCCAAGGCAGGACTGGCCGTGGCACTGAGTGCTCTGGGCTGGGGGACAAGGTGGGCATCGGGCACAGGGTGGGCTCCATGGGCTGGGAGGGCTTTGCCAAGGTGGGCATCGGGCACAGGGTGGGCTCCATGGGCTGGGAGGGCTTTGCCAAGGTGGGCATCGGGCACAGGGTGGGCTCCAGGGCCTGGCAGGGCTTTGCCAGCCCCAAGGATTCTGTGAGCCCCTCACCTGCTCCAGAGCTTCATCCCAGCCCACAAAGTTTGGTCCCAGACCCTAGAGTTTGGTCTCAGCATCCAAAGTTTTGTCTCAACCCCCAAGGTTTGGTCCCACTGCCCAAAGTTTGGTCTCAGACCCCAGAGTTTGGTCCCAACCCCCACAGTCTGGTCCCAGCCCCCACAGTTTGGTCCCATCCAGCCTGTGAGATGAGGAGCCCAGAGCAAAGCTCAGCCCTGACCCCAAAGCTCAGCCTTCACCTGCAGGGATGGAATCACCACCTTGGGCAGCACCAATTTCCTTCCCAAAAAAATCCAGGCAATGCTCCTGCTCAAGGGCACACCTTTTACCAACAGTCCCTGTAGTTCCCTTCAGCCCATTCCAGCTCTCCCATTCCCAGTTTCCCCAGTGAGGGGACAGTCCCATCCCTCCCATCCCTCCATCCCTCCCGTGGGGAGGCAGCAAATGGGACAAAGAGCTGCTTTTTGGGCACTTGGGCACGGGCTGGGTGGTGCAGAACCACCCTCTGCTCTCATTTACACAAACATAAAGGCACAGCATCTGGCCATGTGTTAAAAGTCCTTAATTACAGGATCGAGCTTCTCTTAAATATCTATTTATTGCGAGTGGTAAATGACACAAGATTGCAGTTTCTGTGCTAAAGGGGCTGAGACAAAGGCGAGTTGTGATTACACATTCACCCTCTCCTTCCTCCTTCCAGCTTCGGATTGCTTAACTTTGCAACTTGATGGGCTATAAATTCACCCTCCTCCTCCCCCCTGGCAGTTTGCTGGTGAGCACCAAGTGCATTGGGTGGTTATTGAGTCAGGGAGAACCAAAGAAGTTTGGTCACCACCAACATTTTTGCATTGAATGGTTATTCAGTCAGGGAGAAGCAGAGAAGTTTGGTCATAATCCAGATGTTTGCATTGGGTGGTATTTCAGTCAGGGAGAAGCAGAGAAGTTTGGTCATGACCATGATTTTTGCATTGGGAGGTTATTTAGTCAGGGAGAAGCAGAGAAGTTTGGTCATAATCCAGATCTTTGCATTGGGTGGTTATTCAATCAGGGAGAAGCAGAGAAGTTTGGTCACCACCAAGATGTTTGCATTGGGAGGTTATTCAATCAGGGAGAAGCAGAGAAGTTTGTTCATGACCATGATTTTTGCATTGGGAGGTTATTCAGTCACGGAGAAGCAGAGAAGTTTGGTCATAATCCAGATCTTTGCACTGGGTGGTTATTCAGTCAGGGAGAAGCAGAGAAGTTTGGTCACCACCAAGATGTTTGCATTGGGTGGTAATTCAGTCAGGGAGAACAAGAGAAGTTTGTCCATGACCATGATTTTTGCATTGAATCGTTATTCAGTCAGGGAGAAGCAGAGAAGTTTGGTCATAATCAAGATTTTTACATTGGGTGGTTACTCAGTCAGGGAGAACCAAAGAAGTTTGGCCACCACTGAGCTTTTTATCCTAAGATGCATTTTTTGGACCTGCTTGTCCGGACCCCACGAGTCCCTGAGCAGTTCTGGCAATGGCAAACACTGAGCAAAATCCAAATGGCTGAGAAAAAAACTGCATAAACACCGACAGAAATAGCAACAGAAACCTGCTGTGTGCAGTCAGCTGGGAAAAATATCCTCCTGATCTTCACTTCACCCAACCTGTGTGAGGAACAACAGCCTTCCAAGGGTGCAGAGCATCCCCAAACAAAGCATGGGAGAGCGATGGATACAACAGCCTAATTGCAGCTTCCTTGGAGTCCTCCACGTCTGAGGATCAGCACATGATCTGCAGAACCTCCATGAGTGGTGACAGCACTCCAGGAGACAGCCCTGGGAAGTGCAAGGCAGTGCCAGAGATTCACCCAGGAGGGAACAGGTCCCTGTTTCACCCCAAACTTCACTGGCAGGCGGACTCTGGATCATGCAGGGAGCTTTTGTGCAGCATTCCCTCAACTTGCTGCATTCCTGAGTCCATTGGTAAGGCAAATTCCAGCTAAATCAGCTATTCTGGGAATTTAGTTCCTCTCTGGTATTCCCCATGCGAGTTTTCCAGAGGATTTTTGAGTTCTGCTGTTGTGTTATTTGTGTTATCCATCCCTGCCAGCTGACAAAGGGGGGTTGGAACTGGAGCATGGAATTACAACAGGGGGTGAAACGAGCCTGGAGCTCCTCCCCATGAGCAGAGCCCACCCTCAGCCTGGCACAATGCCCACTGTGGCCTGCCCAGGGTCACTGTCACCAAAGGACTCCTCCTGCCTGGTGTCACCATTGCCTGAAGGGCATCTCCTTTCTGGTGTTATCACCTGTATGATGATAAAATGATGATGTTTTATTGAACCCTGAAACCTCCACCAAGTTCAGGGTCTGGCAGCTGGACCCCACCCCAGCAGCACAGCTGAGCTTGTGCCACCCAACACCCCCAGCACTGGCATTTGCTGAGGTGCCAGTGAGGAACCAAAGCCAAGGAACATTTTTGCCTTCCAGGATGATCCATTTCTGTAGAAACAGATACAAGAAGTTTTTTTTCTCTTAACACAGGAGACCTGGGGTGGCACCAACCCAACCATGAGCCACTCCCTGCACTGGGAGGTCCCGTCCATGCCCTCATTTCTGAGCACCTGAGCACATTTTGGGTGGAGGAGGACAAAGATTTCCCCATTCCATGCAATTTAGGAGCACAACCTTCAGCTGGACTTTGACTTCCAGGTCCCCGTGGCCTCATGAGGGAAAACTAAATCCCACTGATGCTTAATCCAGTGCAATTGAGGAGTAAAATGATATCATTTCTGCCCCAGCTCAGAAACACTTTTGCCCTCACTACAAACCAAGCCAGGTAGATATTCAGCACTCAAAAAACCTCACTTGGCTGTAATATCTTCTCTTAATCACCTTATTTATTTATTTAAATGTGCTGTGCCAACTCCCCAGCCCATGTGCCCCCTGCAGAGGGTGGCCTGAGCCCCTCCCTCCCCATGGCCCCTTGGTAGGGCACCATATCTAGTCTGGAGACACAAAGCCACTCCAAACATCTCCCCTCTCCCTGCCATGGGTGCACACACTTCTCCTCCACCTGGCAGGTAGCAGAGATTTCTTTTCCTTGCATAGAATCACTGTCCAATGAATTAATTGTAGTTTTAATCAGAGTTATAATCAAAGCCAACCATCAAGGCTGATGTTGTGCTTGCTGGGGCCATCCCTTCTGCACAGCATTGTTTGGAGATTCCCCTCCTTGCCACAGATTCCCTGCAGAAGGGAGTTTTCAGAAGAAACCTGGCCCAACTGCTTGGGAACAGCCATTAAGAACAAAACAATCTGCTTGTCTCAGTGATTTTCAGTCTCCCATGAAATTCCCTCTGATGCCAGAACTAAGGGGGGAAAAACATTGAAAATACGAGTCCAAGGAACCCAAAGTGGGGTGAAGATGAACAGGCAAAGCTCAGGGTTGTGGTGACTCTGAAAAGCAACACAGAACCAGGTGAAGGCCAAAACAAGCAAGGTAAGAGGTGATAAAATTATTTCCATGGAATAAAATACAGGTAAAGGGAAATGGGCTGATGGGGATTGGGAAAGCCTTTGAAACAAAGAGGTGATGTGGGTTGGATGAGACTTGGAGGGTTCAGGACTGGGGTGGGATGGGATGGTGCTTGTGCAGCTGAACCTCTCCCAGGAACATGGTTTTTTGCACATGAGCATTTATAAAATTCCATGTAAAATCCATTTTTTCCTTCAGTTATTTCCAACATCCCAGACCTTTAGATTTCAAACCCATCCTTTAAGCAGTAACTCCCACTGAGGTCCATCAAACATGCTTAAACTCTGATGACAACTGAAAAAAGCAGGTAAGAAGTTCTGGTTGGATCTGAGGAGCATTTTCAAGGACTCTGAGATCATCCCTGACATCACCACGAGCAGCTCTTGCCTTTCTCAGTGGGACTTTAACAGCCTCATCAATTCTGGGGTGACGTTTCCAGTGCATCACTTGTTCCATCAGGGTTTACTCACTGCCTGTTGCCTGCAGCCCCCAGGCCAGGGCTGTGACTCAGCAGAGCCCTTGGGGCTCCCTCCAGGGAGGCAGGAGATGCTCCAGACACCTGTGGTTTTCTCCTCCACTGCATTTATTGACCAAGCTCCTCTCAGAGGTGCTCAGGTGTCCCACAGCAGGAGCTGCCAGAGCCACGAGATGGCTCAAGAGGAAGAAAGGGGGGGGCAATGTCTCTGCTGCCTGGAAATCTGGGCTGCTCAAGGGGTGGAAAACTCATCTGAAGGACTTGAACCCCATGGGATACCCCTGCAGAGAGCCTGCAAACAGCCCTGGAGCAGCAGGGCTGAGGGATCCTCCTCTCCCAGCTGCAGGGAGAGGCAGAGGAGCCAGGATGAGGGACAGGGTCATCAGGGCATGCTGGGTCACATCAGCCCAGCCCTGTGGTGGGACCAGAGCTGGGCTCCCCCTGGGGAACCATCCCAGCTGCTGTTTCTGGGGCTCCCTGGGGATGCAGCAGCATCCTGAGTCCCTGCACAGCAGGCTTGGACACACAGCCCCCTGAGAGCCCAAGGTGGCCACCCCCCAGGCAATGTGGTTCCTTTGATCCCTCCAGTCCCCAGAACCAGGGGAGACCTTCCCCTCCAAGCAGGTCCAACCCCACCAGAGCACCCACTGCCCCCAGAGCT
>JAJPCS010000360.1:143011-154444 GCA_021164005.1 Willisornis vidua nigrigula
GGATTCTGTCTCAATTCATATCAAACAGAGTTATGCAAATATTCCTCTTGATGAACAGTGGGATGCTTGACACAGTTCTGAAATTAATTTGGAATATTTTCTTGGTCCAAGCAGGATTTTATCTGGAAGAACAAGCCTTGGATATAAAGGAAACTGTGTGAAATCTCACCTAAAATATTTAAAGTTCCTCCTAAATCACCTCCCAAGGCACAGGGTGGAACAAGGTGGGCTTTAAGGTCTCTTCCCACCCAAACCATCCTGGATTACATGAATAAATTACTGACTGCCATCAAAACAGGCTGAGAACAATAAACAACAAATGATGGGTGGTGGGAGGGGGGCAAAGAGAAGGATAAAGATTAAATAGAAAATATAAATCCATAATAAATATATAAATAATATATAAATAGATAAATAATATATAAATAGATAAATAATATATAAATAGATAAATAATATATAAATATATAAATGATATTGCACTCTCTGAGCCCTTTCCAATAACCAATGGTGTGAAACAAGGTTGTGTCCTTGCACCAACTCTATTCACAATCTTCTTCAGCAGATGCTCCAAAGAGCCACAGCAGACCTCGATGAAGAAAACAGCATCTACATCCGATATCGTACCCATGGAAGCCCATTCAACCTAAGGCGACTGAAGGCCCACACTAAGACCCTGAATCACCTTGTCCGTGAGCTGCTTTTTGCTGATGATGCCGCCCTCGTTGCTCACACGGAAGCAGCTCTGCAGCGCTTCACATCCTGCTTTGCAGAGGCTGCTGAGCTTTTTGGGCTGGAAGTCAGCCTGAAGAAGACAGAAGTTCTCTACCAACCTGCACCTCAAGAAGTCTTCCATCATCCCCACATCACCACAGGCAATTCAGAGCTTAAGTCAGTCCAGCAGTTCACCTATCTGGGAAGTATCATTTCCTCAGGGGGTAAGATCGACAAAGAGATGGACAACAGGCTGGCAAAGGCATACAGAGCCTTTGGAAAACTCCATAAAGGAGTCTGGTCCAATAAACACCTGAAGAAAAGTACAAAGGTCAGTGTCTACAGAGCCATTGTACTGTCTACTCTTTTATATGAGTCTGAATCTTGGGTCATCTACCGCCACCACCTGCGGCTTCTCGAACGCTTCCATCAGCGCTGCCTCCATTCAATCCTAAACATCCACTGGTCTGATTACGTGCCCAATGTGTCTGTTCCTGAACAGGCAGGGGTCACCAGTATCGAGGCCATGCTGATGAGAACGCAGCTGTGCTGGGCAGGGCACGTCTCCAGGATGGAGGATCACCCACTGCCTCCCAAAGATTGTGCTCTGTGGGGAACTCACCACCGGCTGCCGCAAGAGAGGAGCCCCGAAGAAGAGATACAAGGACTGCCTGAAACAACACCTCAGCCTTGGCCATATTGACTGCCACCAATGGTCCACTCTGGCCTCCAGTCGGGATTCATGGAGACACACCATTCACGACGCTGCTGCTTCCTTTGAGAACGCAGCAGAGTCAGTCTCAAGGAAAAAAGGCACCGCAGACAGAACCGTTCCTCACCAATATCACCCAGGGAGATGTTCCCCTGTGCCTTTTGTGACTGGACCTGCCTATCCCATATCAGCCTTTTTAGCCACCAGCAGCTTGCAGCAAGGGTGGGTAGTGCCCTTCCCAAATCTTCGTTCGCGGAGCCGGGCCATGATGATGATAAATGATATATAAATATATAAATGATATATAAATATATAAATGATATATAAATATATAAATAACATATAAATCTCTCTCTCTTATACTATATAAATAAATATATAAATAATATCTAAATAATAATAAATCCAAAATATTAAACCCAGCCAGCCAATGTTTTTTCTGCAGGATGAGTCCTAAAGCCTCTTGCCCATGGAAATGAATTTCCAGACTTCATCCTCCCCTCAGCCCTGGCACAAATGTTTCATTTGCAAGTGCCACATCCATTCCAGTCTCTTGTGTGGGACATTTGCACATGATGAGTGTTTGAAATGAGAGGAAATTATAATTTATTACCAGTATTTTTATTTCCAATTCTGTTATAAGTGTTACTAAGTATTGTTAAATGCTCCCAGCTATAAAATTTATAAAATCTCAAGTGAGACCTACGGAGAATAATTGTTCATTCCACTGACATAATTCATGGATATAATTCAAAAGCCTCTACAAAGAATCCTTGGGCATCTTTTAGTAAGAAAGTGTTGAGGGTCGTGGTTTGCTTTTTTCCTCTGTTGACTAAATTATGTCAAAATAATGGACACTTATGAGGTCTGAGAAGATGAGAAAGCAAATTTGCTCCAAAATCAGAGCCCTTTGTTAGATTTCTTTAACAGTTCTGAGGCAGTCGAGGATTCACTTTGCAAAGGAAAAGAATCAAGTTCATACAGTGACAACAATTAAGATATAAAATGGTCTTGTGTCTCATTCCGTGGCATTTGTGCACCTGAGGAGGGCTCTGTGCAGGTCACTGTGACCTCCAGGAGGGAGGAGGAGACTCAGGGCACAGAGGTCCCACCCTGGCTGGATTGTGATGACACCAATTTGGGAGGGAGTGTTGACCTGCTGGAAGGCAGGAGGGCTCTGCAGAGGGATCTGGAGAGACTGGAGGGATGGGCTGATTCCAATGGGATGAAGTTCAACAAGGCCAAGTGCAGGTCCTGCACTTTGGCCACCCCAACCCCTGCAGCGCTCCAGGCTGGGCACAGAGTGGCTGGAGAGCAGCCAGGCAGAGGGACCTGGGGGGACTGAGGGACAGGAAGCTCAACAGGAGCCACCAGTGTGCCCAGGTGGCCAAGAAGGCCAATGGGATCCTGGCCTGGATCCAAACTAGCGTGGCCAGCAGGGCCAGGGCAGTGACCCTTCCCCTGGACTCTGCCTTGGGGAGGCCACACCTTGAGTGTTGTGTTCAGTTCTGGGCCCCTCAGTTGAGGCAAGAGATTGAGGGGCTGGAGCGGGGCCAGAGAAGAGCAACGAGGCTGGAGAAGGGACTGGAGCACAAGTGCTGTGGGGAGAGGCTGAGGGAGCTGGGGGTGTTCAGCCTGGAGAAGAGGAGGCTCAGAAGTGACCTCAGCACTGTCTGGAACTGCCTGAAGGGAAGTTCTGGCCAGCTGGGGGTTGGTCTCTTCTCCCAGGCACTCAGCAATAGGACAAGGGGGCATGATGGGCTCAAGCTCTGCCAAGGGAAATTGAAGTTGGAGAGCAGAAAAAACTTCTTTGCAGAGAGAGTGCTCAGGGATTGGAATGGGCTGCCCAGAGAGGGGGTGGATTCCCCATCCCTGGAGGTTTTTCAGCTGAGCTTGGCCGTGGCACTGAGTGCCATGATCTGGTAAAGGGACTGGAGTTGGCCCAAGGGTTGGACTTGAGGATCTCGAAGGTCTTTTCCAACCCAATCCATTCTATGATTCTATGACTGTGCCCTCAGGTGAGGAGTTTTCACGCCATTCCAGCTCTGCATCCCCTGGGGGAGGTGCAGGTGCTCCCCACCCTCCTGTACCATCCCCATGGAAATGCTCCAGCTGCAGAAATGCCACCTGGCCTTGGCAAATGGGCAGTCTGGGCCCTTTGCAAGAGGAAGTCCTGGAGATTTCTCTTCCAACAGCCTTTCTGGCAGTTCATTTGCCAAAGAATAATATTTTTACAATGCTTTGCACTGGGAGAGGTCACATCACTGGTAACAAGACTCACTCAACGTGGGGCTTCAGGTCCCTCCACCTCCAGAACAGAAGGAAAGCCACAAACCAAAGGAAAGAACTGTGGAAGGAAAGCTTGGAGAACCTTCCTGAGGAGGTACCAGCTGGACAAAAGTGCTCTGGAGCCAAGAGTGAGGACCACTGTCCTGTTCCAGCCCCAGGTTGGTGGTCACCAACACTCACTGCTGTTCCCACTTCAGCATCTGGGAGAACCAAACCTCCAAATACTCCATGCTCAGCATTTCCTGTACTCACAATTCCAGAGATTTCATATTTTTGAAGTTAATTTTTGGCATATGATGGTGCAGGTTCAGTGATCCATCCTCTCCACTCCAAAATTCCATAGGGAGCCACGTGCTCAACGAGGTGGTGGAGGTTTCCCACCCAGATATTGCCCCAACCTGTGTCTAAACCCCAAGGAGAGGAGGAGCAGCCAAGGAAATTCTTGGGGTTTGGTTAATAAAAGGGCACTGACTTCATCCATCCCAACTTTCTGATCTTCCAAGGCAGGAAGTTTTCCTTCCCTTTGCTCCCTTCCCAAAGCACAGGAGCAGCTGGTTCAGGTTTGGAAGAAGCTCTCTTGGAAGTGGAGGCTCTCCAAGCTGCCAGTTGGAATTCTCACACGCAATCCCTGCACATACTTTCTCTGTCATCCTGTCTTTTCCAGCTTGGACCAATTACAAAAAATAAAAAATCAAATGAAACTAATAATGTGGAAAGCAGTGAAACCTGATGACTCTTTATGAGTTGCCACTGGATGAAGAAGAAGAGTAACAAGAAGCAGAAGATAAACACCTACAGGAGCTGAGCAGAGTCCTGTGTGAGACCCCTGAGCTTTCCTGGGCCCAAAACACACCAAACCCCTGAAAATAAGCCTAAAATAACCCAAAATATGAGAGGCAGAGGAAGAATTCGGGTCCTTTCTCACTGATGCTACAGTTGGAGAATGTGAACACCCAATGGGCTTCACACCTGCTGGACCTGTGAGGGTGGGCAGGCCCTGGCACAGGTTGGGCAGAGCAGCTGTGGCTGCCCCATCCCTGGGAGTGTCCAAGGCCAGGTTGGAGCACCCTGGGCTGGTGGGAGGTGTCCCTGCCCATGGGATGGGATGATCTTTGAGGTCCCTTCCAACCCAAACCATTCTGGGATTCTCTGATTTCCACTGGATGTCTGGAGTGATTAACACCCACTTAATTTGCGATTAAGTCCCGAGAATGGGGAGGTTTTGAGGCAGCCACAGATGGGCTGGGCAGGACCAGCCCCAAAGGCAACCAATTGGCAGGAATAAAAGCAACACAATTTAAACAACAAAATTTTTCCCACCTTCAGATGCAATTCCCTGCAGTTGTCACCACACCTTTCATTTCTAATCACTAATAATGTTCAGTTTTACTTTTTAATTGCATAAACTTCTCTGGAGTGTTCCCTGTTCAAGAGGAAAACCAAACTGTGCTGAGTGACCTTCTGCAAAAAGGGAAAAAGGCCTCAGGGCAGGGTTTTTTTCTGTGTTGGTTTATTTATTCAAAGAAAAACTTTTAACAGTTCAATAAGGAAAACAAGAGAAGGGGTTGGGTGATGCCTCCCCAGCCATTTGTCTTGTCAATAAACTCCCACAAGGGGGTCTGTCCACAAGTGACAAGTGAGGGGGAAAATGAAGGCAGAGCTTTGACAGGGATCTGGTGCTTTTTCAGCAAAGCCAGTTGGGTCCAGAGAGAGAAAAGGGAATATTTGCAATGCAGGGTGAGATATCCAGGGGCAAAATAGGACCTGGGAAGGAAACCTGATGGGCTGTTTGCTGTTCAAACTTCACTCCACTCCCAGAGCATGTTGGCAAATCTTTCCAGGGTCCTGCACCAGCTGCCCATAGTTTTTATTCTGGTGCCATCCCCTCCCAGTTCAAACCAGTTCACTGTAGTCCCTCTGCTGGTAAAGTGGAAATCTTAATGATGGGAAAATGTCTCAGGAGGGGCTGGGTTGGATCTCAGAGAAAGGCTCTTCCCCCAGAGGGTGGTGGGCACTGCCCAGGCTCCCCAGGGCAGTGGGCACGGCCCCAAGGCTGCCAGAGCTGCAGGAGGGTTTGCACAGGGTTTATCAAAGAACTTGGGCTTATTTTCTTCCTGCCCCTTCCCCAGCTGTGCTTTCCCCTCAGCAGCCTGTTGGTGCTTTGCTGAGTTGGTGGGACCTCCCTGTGCTTCTGCAGAGCAGGTTCTGATCCTCAGGGAAGCATTTCTGGAAATGGGGGGAACTTCACATAAGGGACTGATCTCACCTCTGTGGTGACCAGGGACAGCACCCAGGGAATGGCTGGAGCTGTGCCAGGGCAGGGACAGCACCCAGGGAATGGCTGGAGCTGTGCCAGGGCAGGGACAGGTGGGATCTCAGCAAAAGGTTCTTCCCCCAGAGGGTGGTGGGCACTGACCAGGCTCCCCAGGGCAGTGGGCACGGCCCCAAGGCTGCCAGAGCTGCAGGAGGGTTTGGATGATGCTCTGGGACACAGGGGGTGACTGTTGGGGATGTTCCTGTGCAGGGCTGAGGGTTGGACTGGGTGGTCCTTGGGGGTCCCTCCCAGCTCAGGACATTCTATTAGTGTGTGATAATAAAGTTTTAAACCCACTAAAGTTACAAGAACAAACCCCCATCACTTCAAAGCCCAACTCCTGCTGCAGCAGCTCTGGAAGGTTCTGCACACACAGGCACACACTGAAATATTAATTTTTCTCCTTCTGTTCCTTTGAGTTTCATCTTCTCCAGTGCTGTCAGTGCTTTGCTGCTCTCCAAACACCAAATACACACATTGGAAACTTTTAATTAGGTAGAAACTCTGTCTCTGAGCTGCCAGAGCTGCTGTGTTGGCTTTGGGGAGCAAAGCTCCTGTGCCTGTGTGGAAAGGCAGCAGCAACCACAGGAAAAAGGAGGACCCAGAGCCCCGAGGGCCCTTCCCGATGGGCAGCAGCTTCCCAGGTCCATATTTTTGGAAGGGATGATTGAATTTAAATTGCTGCTAACGCTGAGAGGAGTTTAATCTGTTGAAATTGGTGTGTTGTCCCACGTTGCAGGAGCAGAGCTCGGGCTGCTCCAGGGATTCCTGGCAATTCCTGAAACCATGGAGAGCTGATCCCTGTCACCTGCTGGGGTCTCCGAGCCCCAGCAAACACCTTCCAGGAGGAGGGACAGGAGAACCACATGGAGATGGGGAAGATGAGCAAAAAAGATGTGGAAAAGCCCAGAATGGGAGGGTGAGGAGCAGAGACACAACTCCATCCTCCCACCTTTGATCTGGTGGACACTTTCCCTGAGGATGGGCAACCTTGTGAGCTCCTTGAGGCAGCAACTGCTCCTTTCCTCATAAATGAAAGCAACACAGTATTCAAAATTGAAAAAACACCCCATGAAAGATCTGTTAAAAACAGCCCTGAAAAGCCCTCCAATCACTTTGTACAAGTGGCAAGACCCAAAACTTTCTTTTGGTGGGATGAGAGAAAAATTCATCATGAAATGAAAGATTTGCTGCTCCTCCCTCCAGCTAAAATCTGCATTACTCTGAGCATGCCAAGGGGGTGTCACCTGCCCCATGGCAAATCCTTTGAGCAGCTGAAACAAAAAAGGAGGCAACAGCTCAATTTGGAAAGTGCTTTTTGAAAGCATCTCTTCTGAATCAGTTTGTCATATGAAATGATAAAAGAAATCAGGAGCCAACTTCACTTCTGTCGTCCCTGCTGGAGGCAGCAGATGGGAAGGCCCCCAGAACACCATCACTGGGTTGTTAAAACATGAAGTTTGGCTTGGGGCAATAAAGCAGGTCCCCTGGACAGGAGAAGATGAGTCTCTTCAGCTGCACCCCCTCCTTGGCAGAGCAGGTCACACAAACATCTCCCAGGGCAGAGACTGTTGCTGGTGACTTTACACACACAATTTTAAAATTCCAGCAAAGACTCAAAGACCAGTGGAATTGATTTTTCCAAATAAATGCCAAACCATTCCATGGCACCACAGACTTTCATGTTTTGTGGAGATAAATCAGCTCCACAGCAGAGCAGAGTGGCAGAGTGGGAAGGCAGCAGGACAGGCCAACAGAGACACAACTTCAAATTTTGCCCAGAACGGGACAAAATTTGGTGTTTTACTGAAATCCACAACAAACTACAGGGAAAAGTCACCTTGCATTAAACATTCCAAGCCTGGTTTGCACCTTTCTCTGCCCCAGTGCAGAGCAGGAGGTTGGACACCACCTCCCTCAACAGTGTCTGGAGAACTTTTCTGGCTCCACAAGGAGACACCAGAACCTCCAAGGGCACAGAATGGGCAGTGCACTCAATATTTGAGACTCAGCTATGGCTAAATAATTCCCAATTAATATAACAAATATATAGTACTATTAATTATATAATAATATATGAAGACAGACTGGGGGGGTCACCTGGAGAAGAGAAGGCTCCAGGGACACCTGAGAGCCCCTTCCAGTGCCCAAAGGGGCTCCAGGAGAGCTGGAGAGGGACTGGGGACAAGGGATGGAGGGACAGGACAAGGGAATGGCTTCCCACTGCCAGAGGGCAGGGATAGATGGGATATTGGGAAGGAATTGTTGGCTGTGAGGGTGGGCAGGCCCTGGCACAGGTTGGGCAGAGAAGCTGTGGCTGCCCCATCCCTGGGAGTGTCCAAGGCCAGGTTGGACAGGGCTTGGAGCACCCTGGGCTGGTGGGAGGTGTCCCTGCCCATGGCAGGGGGTGGGACTGGATGGGCTTTAAGGTCCTCCCAACCCAAACCCTTCTGTGATTCTATGCATATTAATTATATATTATAATAATGGGTTTGCAGTTATGTCATGACCAACAGAGTAAAGCCCTCACAACCTCACCTTGGTCCCCAGAAGTTCCTGGTCTCAGTGCACAAGTGTCCCCAAACCCCACCCCCAGCTCTGCTCACAGGGTTTGCAGAGCAACCCCAAGCACAGCTCAAGTGGAGAAGGACCAAAACAGCAGAAAAAGTGACATTTTGGACACACCCACAGGTCAGAAATGTGCTCTCCTCCCTTTTCCTCCTGGTCCTGGTCCAGGAGTGACAAACATTAGGAAAGGGCAATGGTTACACTTATGTGATGGAAGGAAAAATGGGACTTACAAGCAATTAATGTGACAGTTTGCTCAGAAACACATTCAACACCTTCCTTTCTCTCTCTCCTCATCTGCAGAGGACAAGGCCATTCCCATTTCTCTTGCAGCCCCTTCCCTCCTAGGGCAGCTTTGGCAAACCAGACACTCCCTCACTACAAAAGGTTCTCCAATTCAGGCCATCCAAAAGCCCTTGGGTAACAACAATTTGGGCTTCTTTCTCCTTCCAGTTCGATGTGAAGCCCCAGCAGGGATGTCCAAAGGCTGTCTGGAGCTCCTTTCTCCTTCCAGCTTGACCTGAAACCCCATAAGGGATGTTCAAAGGCTGTCTGGAGCTTCTTTCTCCTTCCAGCTTGATCTGAAGACCCCCCAAGGATGTCCAAAGGCCTTCTGGAGCCCCAGGGCTCGGTGCTGGTGCTGCAGAGCCCAAGGTGGGGCAGCAGCACCCTGAGCACAGCCAGGGCTGCCCTTGTTGAACTGCTCAGATATTGCATTTCATTGCAGCACATTTTTCAGCTCTTTGGCACATTCAGGGCTGTGTGTGTAGACAGAGCTGGATTTGGGTATATGTAGAGCTGGATGTGTCACACATGTCCATGCCTGGCAGGGACTCAGCAGGTGGCTGCTCCACACCACAGTTGCTGCTCCACACCACAGTTGCTGCTCCCACCCCAAAAAATGACCTCTTTTGAGGGTCAAAGCTTCCCTTTCCTTTCAGGCTCCTCAGATGGGCATTTTTGAGACTTTTTGTGGACCAAAAATGCATATTATTTGCAGCCAGCCCAGCCAACCACACACAGCCTGGTGGGAGCAGGGGGGTTTTTGTCACCTCATCCAATGGCGTGTTTTCATCTGAGGTTGCACCTTCCCAACTGCTTTGGGGATTGATTTATGTCTGAAATGGGCAGGGACCATTTGATCTCCACTCCTCCTTTGGGACTGTTGATCCATGGGAGAAAATGGGATTTATTGCCAATTCTTGTGTGGCTGTGCCCAAGCTTTGGTAGCTCAGGAGGCAGGAGGGGCAGAGGAAGGCAACTGCAGCATCTCCTGTTGGGAAAGCTCCAAGGCCAGGCTTCAGTTCCAGGGCAGACCATCCCAGTGCCCCATAATGTTGGACATCAGAAGATCTAATGGCCTTGATTAGGGTCTGAAACTCAACCTCCTCCCAAAGGACTTCTCCTCCCTAACCTGCACCTCCTCTCCACCACACAAGAATTCGTGGGCTGGCCCCAGGTCTGCTGGAGAACCTTGTTTCTCCTCTTGGGCTCTCTCCTTCACACACTTGGACACCCACCCAGCGTGAGAAGAAGTGAATGAGAACATCACTGTGCTCATTAAAGTGCATTTTGCTCCCACTCTGCAGAAGTTGTGACTGGCAGCACATTTGCAAGTCAAGGCAATGAGGCCTCTGTGTCTTCCAGCAATTCCACCTTCCTGGCCAAGCCATCACTGAGCTGATCTCCTCCTGCAATTAAAGATGCTGCCAAGGAATATTAATGCAGCTCCAAAAGGTCCCAGGTCCTTCAGAGGCTGGAGTTGCTTTGGTGACTGTACTCTCACTCAGGACATTTTTTTTCCATTTAAAGCAGGACTTTGCCCATCTTGGTTTTCTTTCCCCCCCTCAGCCTCCTTAACTGCTCCTTTCATGGACATTCTTCACAGAATCCTGAAGGATGGGAAAGCCCTCAAAGATGGAGTCCAACCTTTATCTCAGCACCCCAAAGCCACCAGTGCCCCTTGTCCCCAAGTGCCACATCCACGTGGCTCTCCACTCCCCCCAGGTGTGGGGACTCCACCAGTGCCCTGGGCAGCTGTGCCAGATGTTTCATATGACATTGATACCTTTCAGCTGAGCTTAGTGATGTCTCCAAGTTTGGGCCAGAAATCTGACCCTCAAATTCCTGAATTTCAGAAGGATTCCAGTATTTCCCCTGTTAGAAATCCCTTTAGCTGGAAACTCATCTCCTCATGTGCTGATGAGTCTTCTGGAGGCTCCTCCTTGGCTGGGGCTCCTTCCACTCCAAGGTTTGCTGCCAAAGACGCTCCCTCCTGACAGCTGCTAATTCAGAACTGTTTTGTCTTAACTTGCATTTCTACTCAGTTGACCTCCTGAGCTCCTTCCTCAGTAATTCCAGAGAAAATGTGCTCAGTGTGCAAGTCCCAAGTTTGCTTTTTTTGTTGTTTTTTTTTTTTTTAATTTATTTTTCATTTCTGGGTGCTGCAGAGAACATGATAATTATTCCTGGACTGAGTTGTTGGGGGTTTTTTTGCTGTGTCTACTACCCAAGGTGTCATCACTGGGATGCTTTGCCAACTGAAATGTTGCTCAGAGTTGGTGTCAAAGTACAGGAGGGAAAATAAAAAACCAAAGCAAGAAAAGAGACGTGTTTCCTCTCCCACAGGTGCCCTGCCTTGACACCAGCCTGAACTGGGTGTGCACAAAAAAAATCAGAATTAATTCTCAGTGGCTTTCAAAGCACAGGTATTACAATTACATTCCACAATAAAATGTATTAATTGTAATTAATTCAGGTTACAACACACAGATCTGCACTATCACCCACCTGCAGCACTAAAAAACAATCCTTATCTAAAAACTGTCCCAGTTCA
>JAJPCS010000360.1:159444-171476 GCA_021164005.1 Willisornis vidua nigrigula
TTTTGGGAAAAAAGGTGTGGCAGCTCTTGGGTGCTGCTCTGACCAGCAGGGTCTGGTGGCCCTCACTTCCCACCCTCCCAGGAACCAGGACTGGTGTGACACACTCAGGGAAAATAAATGTTCCATCACCGAAGCATCTTAGGGACACATTTGCTCTTCCAGACCAGAGATAAGGCACAGGAGCTGGAGGGTGCACAAAACCCATCTCTCAGCTGCTCAGTCCTGTTCAGCACCACATAAAATAATTAATTCCAGAGCCTGACGACCATCCCAGCTACTGTTGGGTTACTTTCCCCCTCCCCTCCCCCTAATCATTCAGGTCTTAATTATCCTCCAGCAGTTACTGCCCACCAGAGGAGCAATAACGAGGCCTCACAGAGCACATAAATGTGGATCTACCCATAAAAATGGCAACACAAACTGTCCTGCCTTGTCAGGACTGCAGGCAGGAGGAGGAGGAGGTTTGGGAAGAGGGGGGAAGGAGCCCAGCTGAGCTGCACAGTCCCTGCTGGCCTCCCACCTGGGGAAATTCCAGCTGAATTCTCCCTCACATCCCAGGCAGGATGTAATTCAGTTCCCTTCCAGTCCCCACTGGACTATTCCTCCCCTCCATATCACCAAACACACACACACAGAGCCATGAATGGAACAGAAACCCTCCAAAATGCCACATAAAAGCCGGGCAGGGGCAACATCTGCATTAACAGGGTTTATGAGGTGCACAAGAACCAGCCCAGGGTTGTCCTGCCTGGGCCAGTCCCGTGGTCTGGCAGAGCCACAAGGCCTCCTGGCAGAGGGTTTTATTTGAGTGTTGGATGGGAACGGCCTCAGAGCCTGGCACTGCAGTGCATCCAGACCTTCCCAGGAGCCAGGATGCCAGCCATGCCCAGGAGTTCCTTTTCCAAGGGGCAGCACTCAGGGGGTGCAGGGAGGGAATGTGCTTTTCCTTTCTTGGCTGCACAAGGCACAGGAAATCTGGGTTAAATTTCAGCCCTCAAATAAAAGCAACCTCACATCTTCTGACCTCCCCTCTGCAAGGCCAGAGGGAAGACATCACAGCAGCAGAGAGGAACCAGCTGCCCCCAGCAGGCAGAGGAACAGCAGGGAAGGTTTCCTGCAGGAAGCACAGGGGGAGGCAGAGCAGGAGTGGGTAGGGCAGGTGGGGCTGCTCCAGGTCTCCTGCCTCGCTCACACAACTCTGAGGGACAGGAGGAAGCATTTCACTGCCACACCAGAGCCTGATCTGGTTTCCCATCTTTCTCTACCCTTAATAATCACAGAATCACAGAATCATAGAATCATGGAATCAGGTGGGTTGGAAGAGACCTCTGAGATCATCAAGTCCAACCCTTGATCCAACCCCACTGTGATCACCAGCCCAGGGCACGGAGTGCCCTGGGCTGGTGATCACAGTGGGGTTGGATCAAGACGTGGTGGATTCTCACTCAGTGCCACATCCAGTCTCATCCTAAAAACCTCCAGGGACAGAGAGTATCCCCCCTCTCTGGGCAGCCCATTCCAATGCCTGACCACTCTCTCTGTAAGGAGTTTCTTTCTGATATCCAACCTAAACCTCCCCTGGAACAGCTTAAGCCCCTGCCCTCTTGTCCTACTGTTGGTTGCCCTGCTCTCAGCTGCTTTGTCCTGCTCCACGAGGGAGGTGCATGTGGCACAGCAGGAGCTGCTGGGTGGGACATCTCCTCTCCTTACACCAAGGGGGGTTTACCTGTAGCATCCCAGCACCTTCCTCTGAAAGCTTCTCCAGGTGACCTCTGGATCCTGTGCAGGGCCAGAAGTTGGACCTGATGATCCTTGTGGGTCCCTTCCAGCTCTCCACGTTGTGGGACTCTGTGACCTGGGGCTAGAAGAACATGCTGAGTCAGACCTTTCCTGCTTGCAGGACTTCAAGGAGGCACCTCCCCAGCATCTTCTGGCTCACCCACCCCGGGTGTTTGCAGCTCAGCACAGCAGTCTCCAGGTCCTGCTGAGCCACCTTTGCACAGAACACTCTGAGTTCAAAGGGACCCACAAGGATCATCTTAAATGTCCCATCCAGGGGTCAAGCCCACCAACATGGTGTTGAACACCATACTCTGACCAGCTGAGCTCATCTCAGGCTTTCAGCACCTCCAAAAACAGCATTTGACCAGAAGTGGCCCCTAAAGGGCTGTGGGTCCATGAGATGCTCTAGTAAGTGTTTCTTGCCTCTAAAAGGGGCACCATCAGACCTGTAGCAGCACAAGTGCTGTGGGGAGAGGCTGAGGGAGCTGGGGGTGTTCAGCCTGGAGAAGAGGAGGCTCAGAGGTGACCTCAGCACTGTCTGGAACTGCCTGAAGGGAAGTTCTGGCCAGGTGGGGGTTGGTCTCTTCTCCCAGGCAAACAGCAGGAGAACAAGAGGGCACAGCTTAAGCTCTGCCAGGGGAGGTTTAGGTTGGATATCAGGACGAAATTCTTTCCAGAGAGAGTAATGAGGCATTGGAATGGGCTGCTCAGAGAGGAGGTGGATTCACCATCCCTGGAGGTGTTTAAGATGAGACTGGATGTGGCACTGAGTGAGAATCCACGTCTTGATCCAACCCCACTGTGATCACCTGCCCAGGGCACGGAGTGCCCTGGGCTGGTGATCACAGTGGGGTTGGATCAAGGGTTGGACTTGATGATCTCTGAGGTCTCTTCCAACCCAGCTGATTCCATGATTCAGTGATTCTGTGATCTGTGATTATTAAGGGTAGAGAAAGATGGGAAACCAGATCAGGCTCTGGTGTGGCTGTGAAATTCTTCCTCCTGTCCCTCAGAGTTGTGTGAGCGAGGCAGGACCTGGAGCAGCCCCACCTGCCCTGCCCACTCCTGCTCTGCCAAGCCATTGCCTGCAGGGGGTTCTCCTGAGGGGTTTCCCACATCCCCACTGGTGGCATCACCCTCCCAGTAACTGCCCCACGTGGAGACAACCCAAATCCCAGCATGTCACTGGACCCAAGGTTGGGAACAGGCTCTGTATCCACTCAGGACTCATCCCAGAAATGAGGGCAGAGGGATGGGCTAGACCAGGGGCTGAGTGCCCATGAGAGCCCCCAGAGCTGGCACAGGGGTGGGAACAACCTCCCTGAGGAAATCCCATGAAGGGTTGAATCAAATCACAGCACTAGGATGTTCCTGGGCTGTCACAAATGCACCTCCATGCTGGACACAAGTGGCCTTCAATTAATTTATTTTCCCACTCAAACAGAGACATCTCACCTGAAATAGGGGGGAAATGGGAATAAAAACCATTCTGGGTGCAAGGGATTTCCAGCTTGGATCCTTCCCTGGCCACAAAGTCCAGTCTTCTTGCAAGTGCAGGAATTAATAACCTGCATTACAAGCCCTCAGATTATTATATTTGTTTGCTTTGGTCTCTGGATTTATGTGACTGTTGTGCTTTGTTGGAATAACACAGAATTTTCTAAGCCAGACCTGAGATTTAGGCCAAGGATCACCTTCCCTTTAGTTCATACCAAACTCAGAGCAGGTTTAATTAACAACAATTTTGAGCATAACTTAAAACCACAAGAAACTTTAATTTTAAGCCTTGATTTTTATCTGGGTCTACCTATTTTCCTGAAGACAACCTGAGGTTTATGATGAGTAATTTACCCTTTATGTTAAATCTGGGGCTTTTTTTGCCACCTAGAGAACACAAAATATTCTCTGAGTGTTGTCAGCCAATTATAACCCAGATTCTCTTAGTCAGGAGCTATATTTGAATCCTTAATTAATTTATTTTTTATGCTTTATCATTCTGTGAGATACCAAATGGCATCTATTTACTATTTAATATTTTTTGACAAGCTGTCTTTGAGGTGAAATTGGAATTCAGTTGAAATGACATAAAACACCCTATTTATTGGCTTGTCATTTAATGAAATAAAATTAAAATATGCTGGAAAGACAGAAAGGGTGAATTATCAAAGCGTATTTTCATAGAAAACCAAGTGCCTTCACCAAGAGATGCATTAACAGCAGTTCAGGGGGTGACCCTTCCAGGTTAACATTTGAATTTTCAAGTGCATTTCTGTGCCCTGAGATGCCCATAAAGCACCTGAGAGGCTTTTTAAAGAACCTGAAAGAATAAAGTATCAAAGTAGGATTGAAATGAGGAGTTAAATTCCCATTTCCACAGGTGTCCACTGGGATTTTCAAGGACTTTTAGGCAACCAAATGGCTTTGAAGGTCTGACTGGGAGGCTTGGGAAGTAGCAAAGTCCATCCCTCCCTGTGTGTTTTCAATTGTAGGCTGGAACAAACTCTCTTGTTTTTGTAATTCCTATCCCTCTGCTCTCTTCTGCATGAAGAAATCCAAATAAAACAAAAAACCCTTCCCAAAGATTCAACTGGGAAAAAAAAAAAAGTGAAAAAAGCGAAAGGTTTGGAGAATGAAAAAAAAATACTTTGATTGGAAATAAAACCTCAACTTCCCCTTTTTACAGAGACCAAACCCCTCCAGGTTTAATCAGAGAATCCCAGAGTGGTTTGGGTTGGAGGGACCTGAAAGCTCATTCAGGGACACCTTCCACTTGCTCCAAGTCCAACCTTGGACACTCCCAGGGCTGGGGCAGCCACAGCTGCTCTGCCCAACCTGTGCCAGGGCCTGCCCACCCTCCCAGCCAGGAATTCCTCCCCAATATCCCACCTAACCCTGCCCTCTTTCAGTTGGAATTTAATAAATGTATGAATTGAGCTTCAGATAACTCTTATCACTTGAGGAACAGCTTTAATTTTTAAACCTCAAAGAGGTTTCATTCTCAGAGTCTCCCACCACAATTATTTCAGACTCTGGGTGTAAACCACCACTTGAAAGGGAACTGCAGACTTTCCAATCCAACACTAATTTTTCCTTCTAATTTTCTTATTTCTTCTTTTTTTAATATATATAAAATCACATTTAAAGCCCCAAAGCATCCAGAAACGTTTATGGAAAGTTTTTCCACATGTCTGGGAGCAGTTGCAAGACTTCAGCTCGGCACAGAATTTGGGGCTTCCTGTGGTGGCTCAGCCTCGTGTTTCTTGGCTTCTCCCAACCAGGAGGCAGCACAGGCTGGTGAGGGATGTGGAGGAGAAGCTCAAGGCAGGGTGGGGATGTGAGAGGCACATCCTCATGTGCCCCCCTGCCCTGGGCAGCTCAGTGTTCCAGGACCTTGGGTGGCATGGACAGCCCAGAGGGGTCAGATGTTAATTCAGTTGGCAGAAACTGGAATTGGCAGTGTCTGAGTACAGAAAATCTGTTGGGATAGGGAGTGCCTTCAAACTGGAAGAGAGTGGATTTAGGTTTGTTATTAGGAAAAAATTCTTTACTGTGAGGGTGATGAGGCACTAGAACAAGTTGCCCAGAGAAGCTGTGGCTGCCCCATCCCTGAGAGTGTCCAAGGCCAGGCTGGACAGGGCTTGGAGCACCCTGGGCTGGTGGGAGGTGTCCCTGTCCATGGCAGGGGGATTGGAACTTGATGATCTCTCCTCCCAGGCACTCAGCAATAGGACAAGGGGGCACGATGGGCTCAAGCTCTGCCAGGGGAAATTGAAGTTGGAGAGCAGAAACAAATTCTTTTGCAGAGAGAGTGCTCAGGCATTGGAATGGGCTGCCCAGAGAGGGGGTGGATTCCCCATCCCTGGAGGTTTTTACACTGAGCTTGGCCGTGGCACTGAGTGCCATGATCTGGTAAAGGGACTGGAGTTGGCCCAAGGGTTGGACTTGATGATCTCGGAGGTCTTTTCCAACCCAATCCATTCTATGATGGATGAAGCTCAGAGCTGCTGTGGTTCTGCTGTGTGTTCTCTCCTGGCATTGCAGGATTGGGCAGCCCATGGCACCTTCGTGCCCTGGCAAGCATTATCTGAGTTGGAGCCTCCAACAACAGTGAGAGGCAGAGGTAAAAGATGAGTTTGCCCCTCTGGTGGGTTTTTGGGCTGCTGTGCCTTGCAGTGCTGCTTCTGAGCAAGGCTTGTCTTGGAGGTGAGGTTTGTACCATCACCTCTGCACATGCAAATTGCAGCTGAACTCAAAATTCAGGTGCAAACCTCAGGCCATGGTGTTTCTGCAGAGAGGAGGCTTCAAAGCCAGTGAGAAGCAGCACTTGGGTGGGTGCAGGTGGGCAAATGCTGCCCAACACGTTGGCAAAGAAGAGAGTTTACAGCAGCCATTCCAGCTCTGTGGGTTGTCATCAACTGTCCCTAGAGTGAGGTGACCACGAGGCTGCAGGTGACCCCCAGCCCAGCCCAGCCCATGGGAGGGTCACAAGACACCTCCAGGGTTCCTGCAGTGGGAGAACCACCAGTGGTTCACAGAGCAAAGGACTCCAAGCCCTGGGGTGCTCATGAAATGATTGAGGTTCATGGAATCATTAAGGTTGGAAAAGCCCTCCAAGATCATCAAGTCCAACCTTGAACCAAATCCCACCACGCCCAATAAAGCACAACATGAAGTGCCACATCTGCTCACTCCCTGAACACCCCCAGCGGTGGTGAGTCCACCCCTGCCCTGGGCAGCCTGTTCTTATGCCTGACCACTCTTTCAGCCAAGAAATTTTCCCTGATATCCAACCTGAACCTCCCCTGGCACAGTTTGAGGCCTCTTCCCCCTGTCCTATCACTGGGAGAAGAGGCCAATCCCCAAATTTCCTCCCTCTGGAAAGGCAACTTTGCTAAACCAGGAAACGCTGCTCCAAGTCAGAATTTCACAGCTCCAGGTTCTGTCACGAACCTGCTGGAACCACAAGACACCTCAGTGGCTGGAAAGGGGAGACATTTGGATGAAATAAAGCAAGGAGGAATCTAATCATGATTCTTAATTTCAGCACACCAGGGGTTGGGCACTTTGGTCCTTAGAAAACAAGTTGCTAATGCAAAACATTAATGTGGTCACCTCTTGCAGTAAGTTTTTTTAGCAGTTCTCAACCCCCATTTTTCAGGGTGGTGTTATGGTGTTACCCTGTTGTGACACACCAGGACAGAGCTTGGGGAGTTTTGTATCACAGAATGGGTAAAATGTTGAAAAAAGACCCTATTTGGGGAGGTGAAGCCCAGCAGGAACCCAGGACTCACCTCAAGCAGCTTGGAGGGTTATTTCATTTCACAGCAGGGTGGATTTGGGGTGAGGGAAAGAGGGACAAGGACATGGCAGAAACATTCAAAGCACATACAAACCATTCCTAGAGACTCAAATATAAAAAATCTTAATTTCTGTCACTTTGACAATAATCCCTTCATGTTTCCTGGACACCCAGGACTCTTTCCATTGATACTGTAATTAGAGTAAATAATGGTGCAAACGTCATTGCTGAACTTCCCAGGGCACAGCAATGACCCAACACTTTGCTGTCTGTTCTGGAATTATGCCATCCTTTTAATTGCCAAAATCACAGAATCTTTAAGGTTGGAAAAGACCTTTCACACCATCAAGTCCAACCATATCCCTTACAGGTGATATTTTCTTTTTGAAACCATCAGAACATTCCATTTTAGCTTCACAACCTCCCTTTTCCCCCTGCACCTTAACAATGTCAAAGCCAAGGTCTCCAAAGCTTGGGAATGTGAAAAGAAGGTTCTTCCCCTCAGATTTAAATCAACTTTGCTGCAAATGGGAATTCTGCTGCGCCCTCGTGACATGGCTGGTTCTTTCCTGGGCTCTGCTGTGGAGCAGCACAAATCCAAGAGCCTGTTCTGTGTGGCCTTATTGACTATAATGATTTCAACATCTGCTCTGAAGACAGACATTTGTTTCTCTCCTCTGAGGCTTTTCTGTGGCTCTCAGCACTGCAGGCTTTGAATGCTTTATAAAATATTAATGGCTTTCTGTTCTTTCCCTTCTGTTCTCGTTTTCCAGACGGGAAATTCTGGCCATTGAAGTGGGAGGTTGTTCCTCAGGTTGGGAGGAAGGGGCAGATCTGCTGCTCTCAGGCAAAGCCACTGGGCTGTGTTTGCAGCCTCAGCTCTGGCCAAGGGGCATGTGCTGGGTCAGCCCTCAGGAACCAGGAGAAAACCCACCCAACACCCAAAGGTGCAGCTCCAAGTGGGGCTTTCAAATCATTCTGCAACAATGTGAGATCTGAAGCTGTTGGAGAGTGGCCAGAGGAGGGTTATGAAGGTGGTGGAGGTCAGGAGGAGCAGCTGAGGGCACTGGGGATGTTCAGCCTGGAGGAGACTGAGGGCAGAGCTCAGAATCCCAGACTGTTCTGAGCTGGAAGGACCCACAAGGACCATCGAGTCCAACTCTTCAGTCAATGGCCCACACAGGGGATTGAACCCATCACCTTGGCATTGTTACAGCCAAGTTTTAACCAACTGAGCTGATCTCAGAGAGCTTCCTCAGGGGCTGCATCTTCCTCAGGGGGGCAGCTCCGACCTCTGCTCCCTGTGAGCAGGGACAGCACCCAGGGAAGGGCTGGAGCTGTGCCAGGGCAGGGTGAGGTTGAAGTGCCACAGCTGATGAGATGATGCTCCAAGAGGCTGGAGAAGGGCCAAAACCAGCAGTGGAATCAGGGAAAGGAGATGGAGATGGGAATGATGCTGTGGGATACCAAAGCCAGGCAGTCAGGAGGTCCATTTGGTTCTGGGCTGGGTCAGAGAGCTCCTGCCCTGGTGGTTTCAGCAAAAACCAAGTGCTGCTTTTCTGCTGGCTGATGTTCCCCCAACCACGGGATTGCAGGGGCTGGAATTTCAGCACAGTCAGAAAACGTGTCAAGATCTGGTAGATTTGCCAAGATTCATGTCTTGGAAAAGGGCAGGAGGGAGCAGAACCAGGAGCAGGAAGAGGCAGAGAGGCCAGGGCAGGGCACAAGGGGCTGAGGCAGGTCTGACCCCTGCAGTGCCCAGACATGGCCAAGCTGGAGGAGACCTCAGGCAATAAACACTGTCCAAAGCATTTCATGGACTTCACACAGCAGGGTCAGCTCAGGGGTGGCCAGAGAGGGTGTGGGGTGTCCCCCACTGGAGATATCCCACCTGACCCTCCTGAGCTGGCCCTGCTGTGTGAAGTCCAAGAAATGCTCTGGCCAGTGTTCACAGTGTCCATCTAAACCCAGTCCTGAGCCAGGAGCTCTGGGATGGCCCTGCTGGAGGAGGGAGTTGGGACCAAATAACCCACTGTGGGCCCAAATAACCCACTTGGGACCTTCCAGCCTGACCCAGGCTGTGATTCCATGAAATCCAGAGGGATCCCACATCTCTCAGGCCTCCACCCCATCCCAGGAACAGCACCCCAGGTTGTCCTACCCCCTGATGGAGGTATGACCCAACACCAGGAGTGAGGGACACACTTTCAGAAAGAGTTTTGGAGAGTTTTTCTCAGTGTGCACAGATTTTTTTGGGGTCAAGTCCTCCTCTTGGTGAGCAGGTGGAGGAATGCATTAAATCCCTCAATGTGAGCTGAGCTGTCAGCCTTGAGCTGAGCAGACAGGAACATTTGAAATGCTGTTTTTACCCACTTTGAATGTATCATCTTCCCTATCAACAAAGAAGTGTTCCAAATCTGCTGGCACCGGAGCATGAGGAGTAAGGAGGAATCGTGGCTCTGCACAAGGCAAAGTTAAAAAGGCAATTTCCTCACCAGCCAATTTTCAGCACTCTCTGACTAGGTTTCAATGCTGAGGGTTTGTTGGGAGGCAAAGCCCAGCAGTGCCTGCACAGTAGTCAAAGAAACAACTTAAAAGGCACAAAATAAATAAAGGTGATTGCCAAACTCTTCAGGTTTTGCAGTTTACTAAACAGATGCACCAGGTAATTCAATTGAGGGGCTACAAAGAGGGGAGCAGCTTAATGCAGCTGCATATTTAGCACAGTGGGTTAACCATAAACCCCCAATTTATACTAATGGATATTCTAATCAGGGCAGTTTCCAGAGCGGAGCTGCCAATTCAGCCGCTGCATTTGCCTCCCCTGTGCCACTTATTAATGGGGCAGGGTTGCAGCTCAAGCAGCAGGAAGGCTCTTCTCCTGATTCAAACAGCAAGGAATGATGCAAGGAGGGAAATAAATCCCTCAGGGATTTCTCAGTCCATTCACTGCTTCGACAGAACTGCCAAGAAAAGCCTCCTGTTACGGTTTCTTTCTGGCTGGAAGACTTGAGGGGACTTTCCTGGGCTGGGAGGTCTGTGAGTAACTAAAACTGCAGCCACAGGTTCCTCCCTTCCCTTGCTGCTGTCAGAGGATCACCCTAAAACCTCATTTAATATTCTCTTGACCTGCCCTTCTATTAATTCAGTTATTAATTGCTCATGTTCCTCCTGTCATGGCCATTCAGTAAGAAAAAGAAGCCCAAAATTTGCATCCAAACCAGGTTTTGGTTTAATTTCCATGAACTAAAGACCCCTTGGCTAAAGATTCTTACCCAAAACCTCGACTGGTTTGCACAAGTGTGTTTGGGAGCTCCCAAAATGCCATTTCCTAATCCCATGTGGGAAGGTGGAAGGAATCACAGAGTGCTGAAACAGCCACGAAGGGCAGCAATTGTTTGAGATTTTCTGGGATTTATTCAGAGCTTGGGACATTCTCTGCTCAAACCTGTGACTTGCAGATTTAACTCAGGATTTTTCCCTGGGAGTTTCCACTGACACTTCATCCCCTTTGCTGTAAAACTGGTGGGAGTTTGCCCAGTTTTTGGATGTAGCTGCACTGCAAGGAAATGACTTTAGAAAAGGAAAGAGAGGAGTCCTTGAGGACTTTGGGGGGACCTGAATGACCACGAGGAGGGAAATCCAAGCATCAGTTTTCACTTCCTTATTCAAAAGTGCTTTAGAAAGAAGAAGGCAATAAATGCCTGTGATCAGGCAGTACCTGGGGGGTTTCAGTACCATGGGAAGGGTCTCCTACAGCCACATCTCCACCCTGACCTTCAGAAGGTGCCCCATGGAGAAGAGGGTTGAGGGAATGAGGATTCTGATCATTTCTGTCTCCCAGACAGCAAGAACCACCAGGAGCTTTGTTTTTCCTGGTATAAGGAATATATCAGAGAGCCTTTGGGAAGACAACCACCTTCATCATGGGCCACCAAAATTCACTGTCAGCTGGTGGCTCCTCAGTCCTCAGAAGTGCCCTGAGAGAAGGAAAGACCACAGAGAAAAGCTCCAAGACACCTTTCCCTGGACACAGACACATCACAGGGTGCACCATCCCTGAAGTCACAGTCTGGGGCTGAGGGAAAACACATCTCACCAGGTGAGACCTGAGCAAGGACAGTCCTCCAGTGTCTGCCCCAAGACCAGGTCACTGCAGCTCAGAGCCCAGCTCAGGCTGCACACAGAAAATAACTCCCTGCAGAGCAGTTATTTTAAAAATAGTGATAAAAAAAGAAGTGATAAATACGTGTCAAAGTGCTCAGGCTGTGCCAGTCAGTGCTGGGGGTGGCACAGCAGACTCTTCCCTCAGCCCTGTGGAGCTGAGGAACCTCCTCACCTGGGCCTGGGGAAGCTTCACTTTGAGCCAACAAGAACCTTCAAGTGGTTGTAACAGCGGGAGCCCTGGGCTGTTTCCATAGGAATAATGTGGGAGTGGATATTTCCATATCCCTTGATTTTCCCAGCAAAGATTCTGAAGCCAAATCAGACTGATCCCTTCACCCAGAGCAGTGGCTGAGCTGTGATCCCACCCCCCCAAAAAGGAGCAGGAAACTCAAAGCAGACAGAAAACTTGACCCTCTCAACGTGCACCTGCATTTGCAGACCTGTCTGGACAACGAGCAGGGTCCACCTCTGCTTTCACAGGATGGCTGGAGGGACCACAGTGGGGCATCTGGTCCCAGCAGGGCCACCCCAGAGCACCTGGCACAGGATGGTGTCCAGATGGCTCTGGAATATCTCAGTGAGGAGACTCCACCCCCTCTCTGGTCTGCTCAGAGCTGGGTCACTGCACAGCAAAGAAGTTCCTCCTCCTGTCCAGGTGGCACTCCCTGGGCATCAGTTCCTGCCCATTCCTCCTGTGCCATTGCTGGGCCCCTGAGCAGAGCCTGGTCCTGCTCTGTCCCCTCCTGCAGGCACTGCCAGCCATGGGGAGGTGCCCTCAGTGTCC
>JAJPCS010000361.1:6828-18985 GCA_021164005.1 Willisornis vidua nigrigula
GTCACCAGCACAGCTCCACTGTCACCAGTACAGCTCCACTCTCACCAACACAGCTGCACTGTCACCAGCACAGCTCCACTGTCACCGACACAGCTCCACTGTCACCAGTACAGCTTCACTGTCACCAGCACAGCTCCACTGTCACCAGTACAGCTCCGCTGTCACCAGCACAGCTCCACTGCTACCAGTACAGCTCCACTGTCACCAACACAGCTCCACTGTCACCAGTACAGCTCCACTGTCACCAACACAGCTCCACTGTCACCAGCACAGCTCCACTGCAACCAGTACAGCTCCACTGTCACCAGCACAGCTTCACTGTCACCAGCACAGCTCCACCGCCACCAGTACAGCTCCAGTGCCACCAACACAGCTCCACTGTCACCAGTACAGCTTCACTGTCACCAGTACAGCTCCACTGCAACCAGCACAGCTCCACTGCCACCAGTACAGCTCCACTGCCACCAATACCGCTCCACTGCCACCAGTACAGCTCCACTGCCACCAGTAGAGCTCCACTGTCACCAGCACAGCTCCACTCTCAGCAGGACACTTTGGGCATCAGCACCACTTACCACTGAGAGCTGTGGAAACAGAGCAATTCATTTCAGAGTCCTGCCACATCCAAGCACATCTCAAAATAACCACATTGTAATGAAGTAGTTTTTCCTGTTGGCCACCCCCTCCAATCATTGTAATTTATGTTGGGCAGAGGAAGGAAATTACTTTTCCAACCAAAGCTCATGTGGGGTGTCTGCTGCACTCAGGGTAATGAATCCTGGTGTTTGCAGCCATCTTCTAAATGAGGTAACGAAACAAAACACACATAGTTCCCACCAGTCTGGAGTCTCCAAGAAAAATCATTAAATTGTCAGTAGGTATGATCAAATCTGAAGGAAAAATCAGTATTATTGATGGTGACAGCATGTTATTGTATCTGCATTATTATGCCAGAGGTGAACATTTTCAAAGCATCCCATGAGAACTACACAGACAATACCAATAATTGCCTGTGGGATTGCCATTTAGATGGAACTGTCTGAAAAAAAACATGTCTAAATCTTCTAAATGTTTTATTATCTTTTAACATTGATACATTCTGCCTCATACTTCAAATCATATTTTTCAGTGTAATGAAAAATCTAGTCACAATTAACTTTGTGGCAGAAAAAAAGTCTTAAAAATAGATAATCTGAAAGATCAACTTTGCTACTTTGGAAAGTTCTGTGACACACAGTCTACAATGCAAAAGAGTTCCAGGAACAGAGAACTCAGAAGTTTCCAACCATGTCATTATTACACATCAAATGTCCACAGGCAACTGCCATCACAAAAATCATTAAGCTACAAATTTCTACTGAGGCACTAATTTCAGGTTTCACTATGAAACAAGGATTCTGACATAAAAAAGGCTCACTGCCTTTTTTTCCCTCTATTATGTTTCAAAAACCAACGGTCCATGTTAGATTTCTGCAGTAATGTACAGTGTCAGGTTTGACACATATTCACAACTGTCAATTACAGCTTTAAAGACCCTCTGTATTGTGATTAGGGATATATGATTGAGAATAGCAAAAATAAGAAAGACAGGACTTGAGGTGCTCCCAGGAGGGTCATGACACCCCTCTTTGTGCTGGTGGCAGCACTTCAGCGTGTCCCAGTGGAGGTGCAGGGGCACAGGACACAGTGCTGTGGTTTGAACCCTTCCTTTGGCCAGTAGGGAGCTTGTTAAAGCACTGGTTTGATGCCATTACTGTAAATGCCAGATGTTATCATGTTCTGATAGTCATGTGGTTTAATAATTTCAGATACAGGCAATTGTCTTGATTTGGACTAGTGACAGAGACCTGCCATTGGCATGGCTCAGACAAGACTGTCCTAAATCCCAGGAGCAGAGGTGGGCAGCCCACACCGGGCATCACAGCACTGCAGCTGCCCCACGAGAGTGCCCAGCCCAGGCAGGGCTGCTCAAGTGCCTCATCTGAAGTACAAGAAGCCCCCTCCATCAGTAGAACACATGCATCTGGAAATGCCTTAATTTACAAATGTCAGCATTGGAATACAGAAATTTGCAGATACTTTGGAACCTGCATAGAATTGCACAGTCAATAAATTGGGCACTTGACCCCATTGCCCACACAAGGAGTCCACTCAGTCTACTGAATCAGCAGAAAACCAGTCAGGCCAAAGACCCTTAAATGTAACTCTCAAGTCTCAGGGTAGTTGCATTTGGCTGTAGTGTTTCTTTTTCACAAAATATGGGGGATTGAAAACACAAATAGATTGATTTTCAGGCCTATTTAGTTATGGGTATTGATCAGATTCAAAGTCTTTAAAGAAAAGTGTCAAGAAGTTTAGGATAAAGAAGCTTATGTAGTAACAGCCATGGCCATGGGAGCCTCATTTCTCTTTATTGTGCTGCCATGTCAGTGCTGAAAACAAGGAGGGACAAGGGGACATCCTGACTCTTGCACTGTGTCATGGGAAGGGTCTTCTCCAGAGTTATTGCAGACAAAGCAAAGGCAGCTTGGTACCTGGATCCATGCCAGCTGAACACATCTGTGAACAGCTGGGGAGGTGGAAAGCACAGGCTCATCCTTAAAGCTCTGGAAAATTCTAGAGTGGTCCTGTATGTGAAACCACGGCCAAAAGACACAGTACTGGGAATCAGATCCTTTTAAAACGAGAAAGTCTTTTTCTACCCTGTTTTTCTTCCTGGTGCTTATTGTTTATGATATGAAAATATAACACTGGGTTTTTATTTCCTGTGGATTCAAATTCCCAGTGCTCACTTGAGATTTCACTGAATACCAAGAATGAACATGCACTTAATTGTGTCACACAAGGGAGTATTTAGTAAACTTATAATTGCAAAGAAAAATAGCACATTATGTTTACAAGTGTCTGTTCATAAACAAGTTACCTTTCTATTGACTAACAATATTTTGGATTGATCCACACATAGCAGGACATTGCTGTGTTGCAAAAACACAAGAAAAATAAAAACATTTTTAAACATTAACCCTAAAATAAATACAGGGATGAGGCAGCTGTTCAAAACAATCCATTTATTTAAACCTGAAGTCTGTTACCTTGTTGTGTCTGGTGCAACTCAACCCTGTCTTACCACCCTTGCATTTTGCTTGGCACCAGCTCCTTCAGGCTCCTTTTCAGAGTTCACAGCAATAGTCCAGTGCTACAGGAGGAGTTGCCACAGTGCAGTCCATTTAAGTGGCAGCACCAATTCATGCCCTTCTCCAACAAGAGGAGATGAGAATTAGTGACAAGCACAATTGCAGGGTTTACCTGGCTGGACTAGAGCAGGTCCTTCTGTCCAGAGGGTGCACAGGTTCAGCCTGACATGGGGCCTAGCAATTGAAAATCGGTGTGCAGAGCACTGAAAAATGTCATGAAAAGGCAAATGAGTTCATGAAGACAGCACAACAGGGGTGAACATTGCTGACAAGTGCTGCCTACCCAGATCAGAGCTCCTTCTGATGGGCTTTCCTTCTCTTTAACACCATTTCCCTTTGGGCACCTCTGAGGGAGAACCAGACGTGCTGACAAAACACTCATGGAAACGCAGCAATGAGCTCCAGAGTCAGGTTCACTTTGGAGGTTGGCAAGTAATGGAGCAAGGGCAGAGGGAGAGGAGAAAGTTACCTTTGCAAACAGAGACCCTTTTACCACCCATCTCAAGATTAAAGCCACCACGGCAACTGAACACATTTTTATCTTTACAAAGAAATACTTTCTTGCTGAAACAAAAGAGCCATCTCTGTGAACAGGATCTCCTGAATACACTGTTTGAATGAGTGCATTTGTCTTCAGCATTAAGGACATATTCAAGAGGGCTCCTACTTTGGACCATAAACATTTTTTCTGTCCTGCCTGCACTGTGAGTAACCAAGGATCACCACCACATCTGTGACTTGTAGGTTATATTTTCTGCCATTATCCTTGTATTTGCAGCCTGTTTGAAAACTAGAAGTGGGTGGTCATTGCTACTTTATGGAAAGTTCTGCTAATGTCAGAAAGGTGAATTTTCCATAGGATTTTTACTACAGCAGCTCCCTAGAACAATAACATATGCTGGAGCATCCCCATGTAAATCCTGCAGTTTTCTATTTGAATGAAGCTTACTGTGCTCTTCCTTGGTATGAAATATTCATGGCAAAAAATAGAAGAAAAGAGAAACCTCTTTAGTATGGGGTTAAGCTTTTAAATACTGGGAAGAGTTTTAAAATGTCATGGCAATGCAAAAGCAAGCAATAGAAATATTATAAGTTTTCATAAGCCGAATCTTTGGATTTTCTGATAGTAACAGATTATATTCAATATCATTTACATACTATGGGCTATGCTGCAGGTAAATTCTACAGAATTAGTGTGATACTTCTTCCATTATGGAAACTCTTCCTCCACAGAATCTTCAGCTTCCCACAGGAAGTGCACACGGGAAATGGCCAAGGAGGTTCCAGACCCAGCACAAGGAATTTACCTCATCACTTCCTTTCCTGATAGAGAATCATCTGGAACATGGAGGAATTTTAATTCGAGTGGAGCCCCTCACACTCCAGTTCATGAGATTAAAAGGAGATAATTCAAATTCACGAACAGAAACCTTTCCTCCTGGAACTCACAAAATCCCCTTATCTGGGAGATTAAACGTCTGTCATTTGACAAAGCAACAAGAAGAGGGGAAGCCACCTAGAACTTGATGAGTCACTGCTCTGGTAACTTTGCATTCACATTTTACCCCCCTCTCCTTATCCTCCCTCCAGTTGCTGGGAGTCCACAGGGCACAGAATTATGTGTTAGTGGGTTTTCCATTAACATACAATAAAGAGAGAAGACTGGGAAAACAAACTTCTCTTTCCCAGCCTGCCCCCTGCCTCTGGCAGTGGGAAGATAAAAAGATCAACTGTCCAGTTAGTGCAGATAGAAATAATGGACATCCAACACGCACCCAGCCCCTCAGGAGTGACACTTTGCTCATTCAAAGACCGCATTGATCTGTCTCTCCTTTCTTGCCTAAAAGCCCTGAAAAGGTACAGAGGGGCAAAGAGAAACCCAGCTTTTGTAATCCTGCTGTTTTGCACTTCAAATTAGTGTTCTCCTATTTGCTGTAATTTAAAGATGCTCCAATCAGAACATATTACCAAGCTGACTTGGTTATGCATAATCTTAATTTTTGTGATTTGTCACTTGCTTTCCAGACAATAACGTTGTATTGTTTTCAATCACAGATCATAGTGACTGTCTCACTTTATGGGTCCTGCAAGTTGCTCTCTTTTACACAGCCATACTCTGTTATGCTTCAATTACAGTCCCATTTTATAACTTTGACATTCTTCAAACTTTTGCATGTTAATATAATAATTTAAGGAACATCAGAGGAAGTGTGTAGACTTAGCACAGAACATATTCCGACAGATCTGACAAAACCCATGAAAAATGTGTGCTTTCTCTCCTAATGATTATTTTTCAGATAACACCAGCTGTGCAACTACTAAACCCAGTGACTGCTTTTCCACATAGCACCAAGTACCGGCATTTGATGGTGAAAGAAATATAAACCTCATGGGCTTTTTCCACATGCTTTAAATCAGCAGCAATCTCTGCATTTGTATCTCTGCTAAAACACAGTAAAAACTGGGCATGTCTTCCAGCTGGAAACTCTTTGGCATGTTTGTCAATAGAGACTCTGAAGGGGGTATGTGGTGCAATGTTTATAGGGATGTGGTTCGGTTTCCATCTGAGTTCCAAGTTAAATATGACACACACACACACACACAAAATTTCACTCACCACCAAATAACTTGAGTATCTGCAGGAAGGATTACATCTTTCATTTCATCCTTCCCATTCCTTTATTCTGGAAGCCTTGGATTCCTCATCAACAACAAGTTACAACTGTTAAAAAAAATGTATGACAGAGGTTATCATTCCCCCTATGAAATGCCAAGTGTCTGCAAGAGCCTTTCCTTCTGCCCCTCTGTCCTTCTCCTGCTGGACCCTACCTGGAGCACTGCATCCAGCTCAGGGGCCCCCAGCACAAGGAGATGGACCCACTGGAGCTGGTTGCTCCGAGGGCTGCAAGCCCTCTGCTATGGAGACAAGCAGAGAGAACTGTGTTTGCTCAGCCTGGAGAAGAGAAAACTCAAGGGAGATCTTAATAGCACCTTCCTGTACTTGGAGGGGCCTACGAGACAGCTGGAGAGGGACTTACTTACAAAGGTGTGGAGTTATAGGACAAAGGGTAACGGCTTTAAACTGAAAGAGGATGGATTTAGGTCAGACATCACGAATAAATTCTTCATTGTGAGGGTGGGGAGACCCTGGCACAGGTTGCCCCGGGGACTGTAGTTGCCCCATCCCTGGAAGTGCCACGGCCAGGCTGGACTGGGATTGGAGCAACCTGGGCTGGTGGGAGGTGTCCCTGCCCATGGTAGGGTGGTTGGAACAAGATGATCTTCAAAAGCCCCTTCCAACCCAAAGCACCCTGTGATTCTACGGTCCATCAGTTCTTGGGTGTTACAACATTCTGCCTACAGAGCTGCGTGTTCAAGAACAGCCTGTCCTGACAGGCAGCCAACTGGATAATGCCATCCCACACCAGACATTGCAAGGCAAAAAGCTTTCTGCATAATTTCTGTCCTCCTCAGTAGAGTTCATATGTGCTTATTACACACCTTTCATACTCCTTTATGTTCCTTTTGGTCTCAGAATAACACATCATCACTACATTTCAGATCCTGAGGAGATGAAAAGGAAACAGAGTCATTTTTATGGGTACAGTATTTGTAGATGTGGGGAGCTATGAATTCTCCAGGGCAACAGACTTTTCAAATTATGATGTTTTGAACTGGTCTGTGACTCCATAATATGATAAATGGAATAGCTTAAAAATGTAATAATTGCATTGAAATATCTGATTCAGACTATGACACCAAATCTGGGCTCAAAGCCTGCATAAAATGCTCTATGAAGAAAGGTTTGTGGGTTATAGAGTGAGAAAAAACCAGCACACCTCAGGTTTGGCTTGGTGCTGCATGTGCATGTAGGGCTTGTGAGTAATATGGTTCATAAAAGGTTTGATCACAGTGACTGATAAACAGTTGCTTAGGGCCAGCAGGAATTAACCAAAAAAGCAAAGTAATGTCAAAGCAAAGCAAGAGAAAGCTTGTACAATGCAGTGAACGATGAGCAAAACCTTCCCTGGAGTTCTGCTGGCTCTCTCCCAGACCTGCCAGATTCTGTTGCACTTCTCTCAGTTATGACAGAGAAGAGCAAAAGTTTTTTAAACCTAGCTGGGCTGAGCTGGCACTTGCCACATACATTGCTTCCTTTTGGAGTTTCACACAAATCCTGTGTTAGAACAAAACTGAAAAGAAGAAATGAAAAAGGAAAAAAAATCCTAAAAACATGGTTCACCTGAATCATCTTTTCTGCACTCTCAGCTCAGGGAGCCACAGGGGAAAAAGGTCTCAGAAGAGTAAATAGTCCACTTACAGGTATGACACCTCACTGGAAAAATCAGAAAATCTAAGTCAGTATAAAATTTGCAAAAATGTTAAAGGAAATGCACTGCTGGGTCATTGTAATTGACAGAGAATTGAATCAAGATGTGTTTAAACCCACTGGGTACCAGTGGCCCTTTCCTCCAGTGGGAGAGAGCAGGGTATTTGTGACCTGCCTGTCAGGCACTCAAAACACTAAATTACAAGCCCTAGGAGGTCTTCTGCTCTATCTGCATTCTTTAACTTCCCAGACTCCTTCAGCAGACGCTTCGCAGCTGTGCCCCTTCTCTCCAAATGCAGCAGGTCTTGCAGGCAGGTGGTTTCTAACAGGTTTGTGGTGCCTTCAGCAGTCAGTCCCACTCATGAACCACAGCACACCAAACTTCCTGAACAGCCCACACCGTTCCTCCACAGGTCCCTACAACACTCTTTTCTGTCTTTATTGCTCACAGTAACACGAAAAGTCCCATCAGAATGAAATTTAAAACAAACAACAACAAACCAAGCCAACATGAAGAAACCCCTCCACCTATCTGAACCCCAGTGCTGTAATTACCTCCACTGGGCTGTCAGACAGAGGTGCCCAGAAGGGCCTCCAGATCTTTCCTTCCATCCCCTGGTAACTTACCCAAGAATGTGAGGATGTTCTATCCTCACATCTCCTTACTGTTCATTCTTGCTCTTAACTTCAGCAGGTTGCTACTCTGGGATGTCTAAGGACAGGGATTTCACTGTGGTCAGTGGACTTTGTCCTAATTGGAAAAAGAAAGGCAGAGCAGTGCACTGCCAATCAGTCACAGCAACCATCATCTGAACAGAGGGATTATGCTCCTCGGGGTGGTTTTTCATGCAAATATTTTAATTCCAGTTCAAGCCTGGTTATGATTTCAAAACCTTTTGGGTTTGACTTACTGGACTTAGAAACATCCCTCTTAAACAACTATAGTTCCACAAACACAACAATGCTGAATTATTTACTTGTTCATCAGTGAATCTGTTAAAGAACATCTTAGTATATAAAACTATAAAAGGAAGAGACTTTGCCTGGAAGGGTGAGGAGGAGACGCAATGCTGGGAATTCTGAGCCATTTCTGTTTGGCAAAGAGAACAACCCAAGAAGCCCCAGCAGACCAAGCTGACCTGCTGTCACCTTTCCAACCTGCTGATCCCACGTTCCTGTCAGGTCTTGGCAAAAGCTCAGCTCCAGGGAATTGTTTCTGGAGAGTGTGCAGAGCAGTGCGGTTCGAGTCACCGCCACATTCTGCACATACAGAGAAAACACCTTTAGTAACAGGATCACCTGCACACAGTGGGTGCTAAAGGCTACAATCACAAAACTCCAAAGAACTAACTCCCGGTTTCTGCCATGGAACAGCCCAGCAGTGGCAGTTTCCTGGCAGGGAGGAGCTCTAAGGACTGCCCTGGAGGCTGCTCACTCTGCAGAACCAGCTGAGAATTCAATGGGAACAGCAACTGGGAACCAAGCAGATCTTGAGCTAAATGAATCATGTTCAACCAAATGCTCTTTCTAATTCCCTTGGTTTGCACGGGAACCAAACAAATACACTATATTTGGGAGAATAATTTTCCTTTCATTTAAGTCATGAAGGTCTTGAAGCTGATTTTTAACCTTGACCAAATCTGTTCAAATATGTGATGGAATTCAAATACTTGGTTTGGGCCATTAATTTTCATCATAATATAAATAATGATATGCATTTCTCTGGCTGGGATTTGTAACTGGGCTAAAGAAGGATACAGAGAAACTACAGCCCCAGTTGGAAAACATAAATGCAGCACATGATATAGTTCCTTAGTCCATGGAGTGGAACGACAAACACCTACAATGCACGGGATGTGTATGTGTGGGTGCCCACACAGGCTTGTCTGGTCCATAAACACACATTTCCATTTCTCTTTCCCAGCACTAATAGCCTTTTTGAGGTATAGAATTGCCCTGGATGTATTACACCAAGAGATAGCTAAGCCTTTGGCAGCAGGTGAGATGCTAAATTAGAGCAAAGTGCTTCTTGTTGCCAAATACACGCAGCAGCCGTTACACACTCAGCAGCCTCACCCACAGCCACGAAAGGCAGTGCTGCTGGTTTATCAGAGTATCAAGTGATGGGAGGCTGTCAGAAAGAACTTCTTTATCTGCTCTTACTCTAAATCCTGTCACACTATCTTTCAAATTTATCTAAACTACCATGACAAGCAAGCAGACAAGCCCCCAGGTTTCAGTTGCACTTCAAGACCTTAATCCAGAGCTCTGCACTGTTTACTGGCAGACACGAGATGATGGAGAGCAGGTGTAGCCTGGGCACTCCAGGCAGACCAGGAGCACAGCAGCACAGTCACTCCTTCATCAGCATCGTTGTGACATCTGTTGTCACACCCCCATATTCTGAGCACACCAAGCCTGATCAATACTTGGTGCTTCTTGGCATCCCTGTGTTGAGTTGTTGCCTCTTCTGTTGTGCAATTCCAGATCAGTTTGTGGTGGCAGAACTACCTGTGACTGTGTCGCACCTGACACAATGTCTGGTGGATAACAAAGAATCCCAGTACACACAGCAAGCACTGGGATTATATTGACTGATTTTCCATACCTAGCACAAGACCTACACCTGGACAATGTGCCTGAAGCACAGCAGGCCATTTGGTACTTTTTCTGCATATGGATCTCACACTTCATGTCCAGCTTAGTGGAGAAGAAACAATATTTGTTTTTATCAGCTGTATCACATATGAGAGTCCTGCATACAAAACCCAACCCAAATCGTTCTAGGTAAGGACCATCAATCCATTTTCCTCATCTTACAAATGCTAAGGGAGGATGGAACAGAATACATTTTTCATTGTTTTTTCTCATGATTCCTTTGTCCAGTGAATGACTTTTCCAGTAACAGAACTGGCAGACTCAGAAGTGCAATACTGTGGCTTTCTCCTGCCAGCACGTCTACCAGGTTGGTCTAACAGATTGGTAATACAATATCTCCATTTTTCTAATGGGTGGAATTCTCCTTCATGATCTTCTGCAGGAACAAAGACAGAAATTCAATCATTTCTATAGTTCAGTAAACCAGAAAAATGACCTGCAGTATTTCTGGAGCTTCGAACTTTCCTGCACAGAAATTATTTTATTGTGACTCAATGCTCTGAACCCACCTCAAGCCTCTTCAGAAAACTGGTCCTGTTGACTGCAATAGACTTTTCAACAGAACAAACAACACAAGTGATTTGCAGCATTGCAGGACCCAGTAATTCCCACTATTCATCTTTTCAGAAGAGCTGTGAATCCAATGAAGATTTATAAGCAGAAAGTCACTTTCATTCTCAGGTAATGTAAAACTGGCAGCACAAGGTGCACACGTTTGGCAGACCCTGTTTTTAACAAGCTGCATCACTGGGTGCTGTGACACAGTGTAAAGTCTGACCTAGTCTGACATGACAGCTAAAATTTAAAGGGCATTTCCCACTTCACTTCCACATGGGATAACTGCAACGTTCCAACAAAAGCTGCCCAGAGGAAGGAGGGCAGACGGGAAAGTGTCTGTGATCTGCCAACTTCAAATTGCTGTCGAGTAGTTCACCACATCTCTGGGGAAAAAACCCCTAAAACAGGAATTAATCATCGTTTAGGAAAGGTCTTCAGTGAAGTGCATTTATTGTCTTTTATTTGTGCATTCTGGTTTATCAGCAAACACTGGACTTTTCTGGCCACGTGTCTCTGCACTGGTGGCAATTCTATGTGAGGAACCTTGAACTGATTCAGAAAAATATGGTCATTCTAAAACTCAAAGCAAAGAGTCCTCAGAAGTATCTTAATGTTCTCCAATTCTTTGGTTGGGTTTTTCTCTGGATATGTTTGAGTCCAGTGTCTGGAGAGGAGAACACTTCTCCACTATTAAGGTACTTCCTGGGACAGTCTCTGAAACTGTAGGACACGCTGTATTTAGACACAAACAAATAAAAATTGCAGTTTCACAGATTGGAACAAAACAACGTGGTGATTCAGAGATTCAGAACAGTAAATTTAGAGAGCAACAAGTGTCTCCTAACCAGTCCCAAACTTCTGCCTTCTGAGCTTAATTAGCATCTGTGTACCATGAGTACGGTCCTGAATGATTTATTCTTTCTACCTGGATATGCCCAAGACCTGCCACCTCCACTCAGTACACACAAAAATTACCAAATCTGGCTTAATTTCTCATCTTCACCTTCATTTCTCTCTTCACCATAATGCAGAAGTTTTACAATAACGTATCAATCTAATTTGCATCAACCTGTAGAAAATAAATCCAAATGTCACCTCAAATTTGTATCTGGCTTTATTAAGCCAATATATAAAAACCTGCATTGTAGAAGATAAAGGATGTTAAAAACCAATTTTCACAAGTCAGAGGCTTCAAGGCACAACTGCAGCCTGCACTGTATTTCAGGCCCCAGCCAGGCAGACACTGGAGTTCAGAACACAGTCAAAGCCCAAGAAAAATGCCACTCAATCAAAGCAAGCCCTAATCTTTTGTGAGTTACACGATGGTGGGACATTTAGAAAATGGGGTAATTTTCCCACATCATCCCAAGGTGTGGCAGGCACATGAAAATCACCATTTCCCGTCACCTCTGTGCCT
>JAJPCS010000362.1:29361-53017 GCA_021164005.1 Willisornis vidua nigrigula
TCAGTGCACCCAAGGGGCAGGGTTGGGGTGTCTCAGACCCACCAACCTGCACGTTCTGAGTCCTGTTTGAGGTTCTGAACACAGCACCCTGTTGGGGAAGAATCAGGACCCAGTTGGAGCCCCAGCTCTGCCCTGCAGAGTCTCCACACCAGTTTGGGGCTGAGTTCACCCCAGTTTGGGGCTGTGCAGGGAACAGAGACATTGACCCCACCCGGGCAGGGCCCCCCCTGCACAGCAACACCCACCACAACACAGGGGACAGCAGGAGGCTCAAACCCTCAGGAAAGGGGACTCTGTCCACGTGGCAAACACCAGGAACATTCTGCCACCCAGAACATCCACGGCCCTCACAGTTCTGACCCTGCAGAGCTTCCCAGTGGGACACCCTGAGTGGCTGAGAGTGACCCTCACACATAACCCCGGGGGGATCTTCCCACTGGCAACTGCTCAGCCACCCCCAGCCCCAGGGAGGGGCACAGACAGGTCAGACCCTCCCATCCTCCTGGCTCGGAGCTTCTCGGCATGGAGAGGCATCAACAACATCCACAGGGTCCCTCCACGTCACCCCAGCCCCTCCCTGCTGGCCTCACCCACCAGCAGATGTGCCTGAATTATTTCCCATCTCCAGTGTGAGCTGGAGAAAAGGCATTTTAAATGATTTCTCCCCTTTTGAAGAGGTTGGTCCCTTGGGGATGATTCCACAGCGAGGGCGTGAGGAGGATCCTGCCTGGCCCTGGGCCCAGTAAATCACAGTTCAGAGACAGCTGAACTCCATTTTGGGATTATTAGCCCCAGCCCTGCTCGTTTGTTTGGCCTGTCTGAGGCTAAATATAGTGGGTGCAGGGAGAGGTGGGTGCAGCTGCCAAACACAGCCCCCTCCTCCCCAAAAATCAGTGTAAAAAAATTACAAATCCACCAAAACAGGAAGACTCTGGCTGGGAAATGAGAAGCAGCTGTGAGGAGGAGGGGGGAGATGTCCTGCAGGGAGGCCTGACTTCCAAACTTGCAGGAAAATGTGTGAGGAATCTCCCAGCCACGTTTGTAACCCTTCCTGCCACCCTGTCCTTGGCTCTGGTCACAGCCTGAGTGCCAGGACAGGAGCTCCTTGGGGTGGGCTCAGCAGGAGGAGCTGCAGGAGTGGCTGTCTGGGGGTGCAGGGCCACCAACAACGTCCTGCTCTGCCTTTGGGACAGACCCAAGTGCCCACAGATGGACTCGATGCCACCAACAGGCAGGTGCTGACCCAAGGGAGCCCCAGTGCTGGCTCTGGGAATTTGGGGAAGGAAAAGCTGAGGAAGGGGTGGTGAAACCCTCTGAACATCCCACAGGAGGGAAGGAAAGGACCAGGGGGGGAATTGAGGTGGAGAAACATGGAGGGGCCTTGCAGAGGTCACTGTGCCCATGGGTGGGGGCACACAGAGCAGCAGGAGGTGCTGCTGCTCCTCATCCTGGTTCGTTCTGGAGCTGCCAGAGGGGGATAAACCAGGTGAGATGAGGGGGCTTGGAGCACCCTGGTCTGGTGGAAGGTGCCCCTGTCCTTGGCAGGGGGTGGAATGAGATGAAGGCCCCTCCAACCCAACCCATTCTGGGACTCTATGACTTATTCCACATTCCTGGAGGAGTTCAGAGGTGGAAGGAGCAACATGGGAGAGGAACAACCTTCCCTTCCCTGTCCCTCCCCAAGGGAGTGTGGCTTTCCCTGGAGCCCTGGGAGCAGGCAGCATGGCACTGGCACAGGGACACCCATGGATGGCACTGGCACAGGGACACCCGTGGCTGGCACTGGCACAGGGACACCCATGGATGGCACTGGCACAGAGACACCCGTGGCTGGCACTGGCACAGGGACACCCATGGCTGGCACTGGCACAGGGACACCCGTAGTTGGCACTGGCACAGGACACCAATCACCAGACTGGCCACCAGTCTCTTGGCTCTCATCCCTTTTCCCCCCTGGCCCCACCAGCCGCTCTGTTGGCTGAGCCGCTGCCCCAGCAGGTGCTGCACCAGTTTAACGTTTCTCCAGGACACAGAGCTCGGGGAGGGCACTGCCCGTGCCCACCTCACCCCCTGCCTTGGGCACACGTGCCAGTGCATCAGCTGGGCAGGTAAACCCTCGTGTTTACCTGCAGACATTCCCTCTCCATGCAGGTGTGTCTGGGGTATGTTCCTGGGCTTACCCGAGTGCCCATAAACGTGCTCTTCTTCTCCCCCCTTGCTCGTGGCTTCCTGTTTGCCTGGAGAGTTTGGGGTGAGAACAGCCTGGCTGGGTCTGTTTTGGTGCAGCGAAGCCTCCCCTGTCTCTGCTGCACCCAGGCTGTGGTTTTGGCAGCTGCTGGCACCGGGCTGGCCACGGGCAGGTGCTGCTCCCGCGACCGCACCGAGGGGCAGAGCAGGGGGGCAGAGCAGGGGGGCAGAGCTCACATCAAGGGGCTCATCTGCACAGCAAGGAGCTCCCAACCGAAGTGCTGCCTGCGTGGTTGGCCTGTGGCAAGGCAGCCCAGCCCTCCCTGGGAGCCCCAAACCCAACCCCACGCTGGGGCTCTGCACCTGCTGCTGCTGAACCGGCCTGGAGAGCTCCTGGTTCTGCTCTGCACCAAAACAGGGGCTGGGAGGAACCCGGGAGGCCTCTGGAACACGGCCCAGGCTCACCACACTCCTCACTCCTCAGGGTGGCAGGAGCTGCCTCTGTCCCTCTGTGGGCCCCGGGGAAAGGGCACTGCAGTCACAGAACCCCTCCAGGATCGTGGAGCCCACCCTGTGCCCGATGCCCACCTTGGCACTGAGTGCCAATCCAGCCATTCCTTGGGCACCTCCAGGGGTGGGCACTCCAAACCTCCCTGGGCAGCCCCTGCCAAGGCCTGACCACCCTCTCCACGAGGAAATTCTTCCTCAGAGTCACCAGTGCAGCCCAGGCAGAGCTCACCAAGGCTGTGCCCCCTGCCCACACCTCTGGCCAGGTGTGTGCCCTGCCCTGCTTTGGGTCTCCATGCCCAGGTGACCTTCCTGAAGAGGAAGCAGAGACAGGACAGTGGCACAGCCCTTGAGACTGTGGCATTTGAAACCCACCACTTCTTTTCCATCTCAATCCCATGTGAAGGCAGGAGAGGGAGAACACGAGGAGAGTCTGATGGACTGGGCAAATCCCTCGCTGGGAGAAGAAGTTTGATTTGCTGAGGCCAGAGGTAGGAAAGAGCTCGGACAGGAACCTGCACCAAACCTTTGACACACAAGACATTTCCCTTTCAGGCCAAGACAAACAAAGGAAGGAAGTGTCTGGGACTTTTAAAGCGCCCCAGTGGAGACAGGTAAGGGCAGATAAGGCTGAAGGAAGAGAGGGGTGGGCAGGGGAAGGATCTAGTTGGGCAGATTTGTTGGAGCCCTCAGAACTCTGCAGAGCAGGGGAGGTGGCACTGCCTGTTTGCAGGGGGCCAAACAGCCTCCCCGGGGTGCTGAGTGTGGGGTTTCTGTTCGTGCCCCGCTCTTTTCCCACGCCCTGTGCAGAGTTCTGTGTGGCTGAGGCTGCAGCATCTCCCTGCTCATCCCCTGAGCTCCTGCAGAGCCTCCTGGCAGAGCTGGGCTCGGCTGCTCAGGCAGCCTGGACCTTTCCTGACACATCCTCATTCCTCAGCTTTCTTTGCTGTAAAGTCTCTGCCAGTGCTCTTGTCTTTGGGGATATTTGGCATGTTGTGGGTCATTAAATAGACATGCAGGGACTGCTCTCCCTGGCCAGGACTCCTGGCCCAGGGTCTGGACCGGCGTGGGATGAGGTTCCTCCACACGCCGAGTCCGACACCGTGGAAACAAAGCTGCTGATTTCTGGTTATTTATAAAGCCAAGTGGACAAATAAACTCTCCCTCCCCACAACGGTCAAGGTTATGAATCCACAGCTCTCCTTTCCTAGGGGGACCTTGTTTGTGACCCATTCCCGGCAGAGCTCGGGGGCTCCGAGGATGGGCTGGGCAGGGGCAGCCGAGGCTGGGCCAGGTCCGCCCTCCTTCCTTGCCCTTCGTCTGCCCAGAAAACCATCCGGGAGGCGTCGAATCCTTTGGAATCCCAGAAAATTGGGTGCTGGAGCACCACCTGGAGGCAGTTCCTGGAAGGAGTGGGCAGAGCAGGGCTGGGAACACCTTTCCCAGGGATGGGGGACGTGAGCTCGGCCAGGATGTCACAGACCCGTCCCTGGGGACCCCCAGAGGGACCCACCCCCCCTGCGACCGCCGCGACACGGCCCGACCTGGCACTCCAAGTCCCTGAATTATCCTGTTCTGCCTCTTACTGGATGCTCTGCCGTGTCATCAGTGCCCAAAGTGAGGGGTTTCCACACTCAGTGTCCCCAGTTTTCTTGGGAAACAGGAGGGACTCCCTTGGATCACCCCTTTTCCCTCCAATCTGTGTGTTCATGACCCAGCTGTGACTTTCTACCCCCCTTTCTCTGCTCTCCATCAGTTCTTGTCCCTGGAGCACGGGTGGATCTGCCTGGAATTAGGAAATCCTGGGGTCGTTATTGCTGGGCTTGATTAGTTATTGATTTTTCTAAGATTTTCTTTCCAGAGCCATTCTGCCCAAAATCCTGCCCCAAACTCTGCCTAAAATCCTGCCCAAAATCCTGCCCAAAACTCTGCCTAAAATCCTGCCCAAAATCCTGCCCAAAAGTGCCCAAAACTCTGCCCAAAATCCTGCCCCAAACCCTGCCCCAAACCCTGCCCAAAATCCTGCCCAAAACTCTGCCTAAAATCCTGCCTAAAATCCTGCCCCAAACTCTGCCCAAACCCCTGCCCAGAATCCCACCCACATCTTCTGCAGGGTTTGGCCACAGCTTCCTTATCCCTCTCCACCTTCTCAGCAGCCCTTGGGCAGTGCTGGTGCTGCTGCTCTTTGCTCTCTGGGAGGGGAAACTGTTCTATTTTCTAATTCTGCTGCTGCTGAGCAGAGCTGATTTCCAAGAAGTGACCTTGTGTGTGCCCTGACACGTTTCACGACTCAACACGGAGCAGCTTTCGGGGAAGAGCCTGAAATGGTTTTTTTTGCAGGGATTTACTCTCAGTGATCTGATCATTCAAAGACAACCTGATTCTTCAGGGTGTGATCCCCTTTCTCCATGACTGATCAGGGGTTCTTGCATAACTTGTTGCTGATTCTCAGGAATTCTGACCAAGCACTGCACAGCTCCTGGCTCGGTGTGTCCCGTGGGTGCTTTGGGTGCCCCCCTGGGCAGCCCAGGGCGTGTTTTTAAGGGCGATGCATCTTCAGGGGGTGTTTTTCTCTTCATGTCCACAACATCCAACACTTCCTTCCCCTCAGCCCTCGGGGCTGCTCTGGACACTGTTTGAGCAGGGCCTCTCTATTCCATCACAGGAATCTGCTTATCTGGAGCTCAGAGGAAGCTCTGCTGGGCTGAGCTGTCCCAGCTCCGGAGGAACCGGTGAATTCCTCCCCCAGCCTTGGACATGGGAGCTCTGACCTGCCCCAGCACCACCAGCTGTGAAACCATCACGGGGGTCCTCCTTTCCCAGCACCAAAGGTGCCCCTGGGACCACCACAGGACTCACTCAAGGCCTTCAGGGCAAGAGGTTTCAGGATTTTGGTTCTCCTGAGGGAGGGAGTGGAGGGACTCCCAAAATACTCATGTGGGGGAAAACGTCTCAAAGGTGAAGCACCAAATAAAATCCTGTCCAAGGAAATACAGACACAAGGACTGAGTTAAGGCACTAGAAAGTCTGGGCAGGTTTAAGAGCTCATTTGTGTGGAAAAAAGGGAGCTTTTTATTTTCAAGTGTCTCTCCAGCACCTCAGAGCATTCCCCAGGGCCTGGGCCCTGCTCTTGATGTCAGGCTAAAAATAAACCACTCTGGGAGGAGGCACAAACTCCTCAGAGCTCCAGGTGCCTTGAACTGGAAAAGGAGGGGGGAAACCACAAGAGGAGAATGGATGAGGCTGTTTTAGAGGTTCCTGGGTGAGAATTGGGCACCTCCAGATCCTCCTGCCAGAGAAGGGAGCAGAGAACTGTCCCCTCACTGGGTGGAAATTAAAGTTTATATAAAAAACTTCACCTCTGGCACTTCATCTCCTGAAAGTTGATGGAGGAAGAGTTGGAATTATGGAGAGTTTGTTTTCTTTCTCTAGAAGACAACACTGAGTGTTTTTGTTCTCCCCCTTTTCGTGTGTGTGTTTAGATAAAAGTTGGGACCAAACCTGAAGTGGTGCCAAGTTAAAGCTCCAGAGAACAAACTCCCACCTTCGAGGCCAAGAGGCTCAGGGGGTCAGAGCCCCAGTTCTGCTCACACAGGAAATCACAGCCTGTCATCTCTTGTTGGTGACTGTGGCAAGGGATGAAACCCCTCTCAGCAAGGGGGTCCTGCCCCTCCTGGGAGCCACAGCCCAGCCCTGAGGGAACAGGGATTTATTTCCCAGGGTCTGTCTGCAGGAATGTCCCAGTTCCATCCCTGGGTGGGAGAGCAATTATTTGGTTTGTGGCAAATAAAATGACATTATTTTCCAAAACACCTGGAGAGGCCTCCATTGACAGGTGAGAAGAAACCCCCTCCTGCCCCCCAAGGACCTGTCCCATCACTCCTGATTCTGCCACAGCCCTCCCAGGGCACAGGGTGGGGCAGATGGAGCTGTTGGGAGCCCCCAGGACCCCAACTCCTCCTCGTGCTGCTGCCCCTGCCCAGCTGAGCCCCAGCACAGGCCCTGGGCTTGGCTTATCTGCCATCAGAGCAGTTGGGAGACAGTTGGGTGTCTCTCTGGGTGCTGATAGAAGGGAAGGTTTGCCCTGGGAGATAAGGGGCCCTCCCTGAGGAGCCAGGGGAGCCGTTGGGGGCTCGGGGTCCCAGCCTGGCACCCCCTCAGCAGGGTGGGCTGGGGGGCCTCCCGGGGGCAGTTTAACTGAACCCTCACTATCATCTGCCTCCTCCTCCTCCCTGGAATTGTTTCTCCTGCTGATCAGGCCTTTGCAGGGCCCTCCTTGGCTGTAAACATTTGGTGAAATCCTCCTGGGGTTGGAGGGGGATTAATTCAGGACAGATAAACCCTTCAGGAAGGTGTTTCAGCCCAAGATTTTGAAATGCTTGACAGCTCCTTGTTCTGCTTGAGCAGCTGCTCAGCCCTCCCTGCAGGTCATGGCAGGGGCTCCCCTGGGAGGTTTGGGGGAACCAGCAGTGTCTGGAGTGCAGCTCCTCCCTGGCAGAGCTCCTCGAGTGCTCCCACAGCACAAACCCAGGCCCTGGTGGGTGCCTGTCCCCCAGGGCTCGGGTTCCTGCTGTGTCCAGGCCACCTTTATCCAGAGGAATCAGCAGATCCAACTCCCAGAATCAGGTAACTGAGGGAGGAGGAATCAGGGTGTGCACAGAGGCTGCACATTCAGAGTGTGAAAACAACACCTTGGTGAGGCTGAGGCTGCTTTTACACAGTGTTGGTTTCAGAGTGTCTGTAAATGTTACATAAAAACGTTTCCTCTTCCATTTTAAGCTCTCCCAGGTCCTCTCAGCTCCCTGGGAGGAGGGTGAAGGCCCTCCCCAGGCTGCACCCCCTCTCCAAAGTCCTGCTCTGCTTTCCCTTCTTGTTTACACCCAAGGGAAGTCACCACTTTTCCAAATATAGATCTTTTCATTCAAGTCGAGGAGGCAGGATTGGAATATTGTTAAAAAATAATCCAGCTGCGAGGCAGAAATCCAAAAGTGGTGCAGAAGCCTCGCTGTTGTTCCCAGGCTGAGGAGGGGAAGGCTCTGCAGCCCCACCTCGAGCCATCCGTGGGGATCCTCTGCCCTCTGCCGGTGCCGAGTCCTGCAGCAACAGCTGTGCCTGACAGTCCTTGTGGTGCAGAGAAACAGCAGAGGAAAAGGGGCATCTCGGAAGTACCTGAGCCCTTTGCTGGGAGAAACGTCACCTCTTCTGGTGTAGTGAGAAATAACGTGAGCACAGAAAGGTTTGGATTTGAAGGGACCTAAAAATGATTCAGTTCCACCTTCCTGCAGAGACACCTCCCACTGGCCTGGGACAAATCCAGGGGTGAGGAACCCACAGCTCCTCCGGGCACCTGTGCCAGGGCCTGCCCACCCTCCCAGCCAGGAATTCTCTGCCTCTCCTGGAGCTTCTGAGCTGGTGGATACCAGAGAGCTCTGTCAGTGTGTCCAGGGACCAAAGCCAGGAATCAGCACACAGGCCAAACTCTGCTCTTGCCCCCTCCTTTCCCTGGGGCAGTGCCTGCACCCCCTGCACAACCAACAGGACCTGAAAAGGTGCAATAAAACCAGGAAAATCAACTGGAAACACCCCTTTGTTACCTGTCTCCTTCCCCACAGAGGCCTCACCTGTCCTTCAGTGCCAGCAAGGGACTTGTAGGCAGTTCCCAGGGACAGAATTCGGACACTTGGTCAGGACTCCAACTCTGTCAGGGAAATCCTGTGGCCACACCTCAAAGTATTTTTGGTTTGGCCTTTGCTGCTCAGCTGAAGCTTCTGGAAAGCTCCCAGCCCCACAGGCACCACTTCCAGAGCACCTTTCCAGACCTTCCTGCCCATTCACAGCTCACTCTGGGGGCTCAGAGCCCCTTCACTGTGGCCCAGAGTCACAAGTTCTTCCTGACCCCCTTCAGAAAGGCCTCAAGGTCTGGGTGTATTTCCTGACCAGCTCGTTTGGAGTTCAGGGGATTGTTTGTTCCCACAGATCCTGTCAGGTCCCCACTCACAGATTGTCACCCCCAGCACATCAGAACACCAGAACAAGGCTCAGTCCTGCCCAGGGGAGATCCAGAGGAGGGGGTGGATCCCTTTCCAAGGCACAGAGGGGTTAAACACCCAACTGGTTTGAGCCCTTTCCCTTCCCTGCACAACATCCACGTGTTTTCCCCCCTCTGGAAGCATCTGGGCCAATCACCCAGGATTTCCTTTCAATCAGCTCAGGATTTGATCAGCCCCATTGGATGTAACAGAATGTTTTGAAGTCAAGGACTGTTTCCAAGCCATCAACACGAAGTATTTGTTGTTTTTCCCCTCGGCATCTCTTTGCAGCTCTTTTGCTTTTCCTTCCCACAGTTTATCTTTCACAACGCCGAGCCTTGCCTGCACTTCCCCTTGGCTGCTGGTTGGTAGTTTGCTCAGTTGCTGTTATTCTTGACTCCCATCCAGGCTTTGTATGGTATTAATAACTGTTTCACAGAACTGAATCGTCCTCAAACCAGCCCTAATAGCAGCAGCAGAAGGAGCCAAGAGCTGCTGCCGAGGCCTGAGGGACTGGAGCTGGGATTTCTGCTCCCTCCAGCTCTGCCCCCAGCCCAGGGAGCCAAAACACCCAAACCCGACTCCCACAGCCCCATCCTGGCCCCAACAAGCTACAGGGAAGCAGCTCCTGAGAGCCAAAATGCACAGAAAGATGCTGAAAAGAAGGTGCTGACATGAGGATTCAGGAATTAGGCGTTATTGGTTGCCTAATTAATGCCTCAGTCTAATCAAGACAGAGCAATCACTCATTGTTCACCCAGCAGTGCTAACAACTAATGGCCAAATCACTCTTTTTCTATTAAAGGTTGTCAGTAATAGGAAAAATAAACACAGAAGATAAAAGCATCTCCCCCCTCCCCCAGTGATAAATTCTCCTCCTCCCTTTGGCTGCTGCGGTGACTCATCAGCATCCTGAGGGGAACAGGGATGGGCTGTTTCTTCTTTGCTGGGAGGAAGAGGATTCTAAGGCTGCTGATTCTCTCTTTAGAGTCCACTTGAGGGTATATTTATTTTTTTACATATTTCCTACTCCTCTCTGTGCTGGAGTCTTTCTCCCCAGAGCTGCAATCCCACACTCCCTGGGCCTCCTCTACGTGGCCTGTATTTTTTGTCACCTCTAGGCCTGGTTTCTGTCACCTGCCAAACCAGATGGGCAGCAACAGATCCCTGAGGAGCTGTCGGTGCTCCTGGGCCACCCTGTGTGCTCTGCCAGCTCCTTCAGGAGCTCCTTGGCATTCCTGCCAGGCACAGCCACTGGACCCTCACACAAAACTCTGCAAACCCCATTGCCAGCTCCTGTTGCTGGGCAGTTCTGCCCAGGTAAACAACAACCTAAACAAAGCAGAGGGGCCAGGGCTGAGCCCCAGCAGCCCCAGTGCCAGGGGGAGCCTCTGGCTGCTCCCTGCTAAGGGGATGCTGCTGCCCAGTGTCCCTGGTCACGTTCTCACAGCTGGAACACCAGCACAGTCCTGTTCAGCAGGGAGGGCTCCAGAGCAGAGTTCAGGCCCTGCTGCTCTGCCCATGGGGTTCTCCCACCTCCCTTATCCAGACCCCAGTGCCAGTTCAGGGAGGGAAGGAAGGTGGGAATTCCAAGCAGGGAGAGGGGGAACTTTCTTTTCTGATTTAAGATCCCTGCTTTCAGTTTCCTTTCCTGTAAGACAGGTTGGGTACTCAAACTCCACCCAGAGGAGTTCCCCATTGAGGGATCAGCCAAAAAGCCACAGACTGTCCTGCCACATCTGTCCTGCCCTGACTGTCCTGCCACAGCTGCTGCAGCCAAGCCTTTGCTCCTGGAGGGAGACACTTCACCCACAGCCACAATGAGGTGAGTGCCAGCACCTGCTCCTGCCCTGGCTCCCCGAGTGCTTTAGGGGGCACAAGGCTCAGAACCTCACCATGGATGAGGCTGAAAGGTCCTCTGAAGGTCACCTTGTCCAAGGGCTGTCCATGCCCATGTCCAGACAGCTCTTGAGCATGTCCAAGGATGGGGATTCCACCTCTCTGGGCAACCTGGGCCAGTGCTCTCTTCTTCTCAGTTAAGAAAAGGCTCCTGATGCCCAGATGGAGGTTCCTGAGCTTGTTTGTGCCCTTCTTGCCTTGTCAGTGAGCACCACTAAAATAGCCTGGCACTTCTTTGCACCCTCCCTTCAGGTGTTTATGGAGCTCCAGGATCCCTCTGAGCCCTCTCTAGGCTGGAGTTCCAGCCCTCTAAGCCTTTCCTTGTGAGATGCTCCAGTCCAACATTTCATGACTGTTGAGCCAGTTCTCAACCTTCAGCTGAAGGTACAACCCCTTTCCTGCCCTTGGGTAAAGTTCTCATCCTGTGCTTGGGGCTGGCTCTGCTTTCTCCCTTTTTGCAGCCCATCCCAGGCCCTTTGCCTTAGGTAGGGCAGAGGGAGCAGCCCTGGCTCCAGGCACTGGTGGAATCCCTTTGGAAAAGAGAAAGCCAGGAATGAAACCTGGTTCCCTGGAAATGGGCCCATTGGAACAAAGACTTAGAGGTTCTTTAATAGTGTGAGCAACGTGTTGGGCAAGGGGGAGAGCCCCTTCCTCCCCCTCTTCCTCCTCTCTTGTGCTCGGTGTGGGTCCCACCCTTCCACAACTCTGTTTCCTCTTTGCAGCAAGGAGCAGCTGAAGAAGAAGCTGGAGAGGCTCCAGTGCCACTTCACGTGGCAGTTGGGGGTCGTAGCCTTTTACAACCCCTCCCATGTCCTGCAGAAGTTGGCTGTGGAGATCAAGCACACGACCAACCAGAACCAGGTGGCCCTCCTGGGGCTCCAGGCCTACCTGCACCAGCTCAACAACCAGAGCAGAGAAGCTCTGCAGAGCCTCGGAGCTGCTGAGAAGCTCAACAGGGGAGAGAGGGAGAAAGCAGCCACTGCAGGCTCCTTGGTCATCCAGGGGAATTATGCCTGGATTTACTTCCTTCAGGGCTCTGACCTGGAGGCCAAGGAGTCTCTGGCCCAAGCTCAGCAGCTCTGGGATGCACAGCTCATCCCATACATGCAGGCCCAGAAGGGCTGGTCCCTCCTGGCCATCAGGACGGGGCACGGGGAACGGGCCAGGGAGTGCTTTGAGACAGCCCTGATGGCTGACCCAGAGAACGGCCATTTCCAGGCCGGGCTGGCCAAGGCCCTCTATTTCTCCTGGAGTTACTTCCAGCACCACGACACTGCAAGCCAGGCCCGAAGGCACTTGGAAACCACTGCCAGGGAGCAGCCAAACAACTACAGAGCCAAAGCATACCTGGCCAGGCTAATTGAACAAGTGGATAAAATAAAACCAGTTGCCTTGCTTGAGGAATGTGCAGAGAAGAGCTCGGATCCAGAGGTCCTCAAGTCCTCAGCTTTGTCCTGGCTGCCACAGTCTGTGGAACAAGCAGTCAAGATCATCCAGAAGGTCCTGCAGCAGGACCCCGGGTACCACCTTCTCTACCAGGCCCTGGCCAAGTGCTATAAGATACAGTGGGTTAATGCAGAGGAGCAGGACAAGGAGAACATTCTGGATAAAGCCATCAAGCAGCTCAAGGAAATTGTTCAGAAACACCCAGACCTCGACCTTACGCTTGTACGGCTGCAGTTGGCAGAGTTCATTGGGGTAAGAGACCCAGCCCAGGAAGAAGAGATCTACAAGGATCTGGAGAAGAAGGTGGGCACCATGAGCCTGAGATGCCGCCAAGCCCTGAACCTCTCCTGGGGAAAGTTCCTCCTCTACCAGAAAAGAAGTGAGGATAAGGCCAAAGTCAAGTTCATGGAGGGGTACAAGATCCCTGCCCACACAGAGCAGAGGAAGGAGTGTCTGGGGAGGCTGAAGAAGATGGCGTGGCTCCACCAGGACAGGGGGGACACCGACTCTGCCGCCGCCATCCACGACTTCCTGCGGGACACCAAGCAAGGCCTGCCCGGGGAGCTCTCCAGGCTCAGCATACACTGATGGGGCAGAGCAAGGGGATGGCTTTTGGCAAGGCTGAAAGGCCACAAGGCCTGTCTGTCTGCAGGGCAGGCCCATCCCCTCATGCAGAGCCTTCACAGCTCTCAGTTCCTCAGGCCATCAAATCCAGGCGCTCCCCCGGGTAACTGAGCACCCAAACCTTCCCTGCCCTGCTGGATCCTGCTTCTCCCAGAGGAGGAACAAAACGAGGGGAAGAACTTGGCTTATGGGGCCTGAGCACCACCCCCTGCAAGTGCAGACCTGTGTCACTGCCTGGGAGCTGCTGCTGGTCAGAGCTGAGCACTGATCAGGGCAATATGAGAAATGCACATTAATTACGACAATTCTACCATTTGCAACAGATCAGGAGGTGGATTCCCCTTCAAGATCCCTGAGGGGCCACGAGGAGGGTGAAGCTCCTCTGTGCAGGACACAGAGATGGTGCCTGGCCTGTCCAAATGCATTAAATGCTGGTGCTGAAGGAGCCCCCAGTGGTGACTGAATCTGCACTAACCCTCTGGAGCCCATACACATTCCCCCTGCCTGGGCAGAAACCAGGAGCTTCCTGGCACTGGTGCCCACCAGGAATGATTTTCATCCCTGTTTCTGGGGCCAAAGTGAAGCTTTTTGTATTCTTTGATCAATAAATGCTTTGCTATGCAATTTCTCCTTGTTGGGTGTTTTTCTTGCAGCCTGAAGCAACCAGGACCAGAGCCTGGGGCACAATCCTGCCCCAGCAGCAAAGACTGGCAGGTCCCTCAGTCCCTGGGGCAGGAGCTCCTCAGGGGGCAGCCCCTCAGCCTCCTGTAGGGCTGTACCTACCTGGGGTCAAACTGCTCAGCACGAGGGAAACCAGAACCAGAGGCCAGAGCTGGGGTGGAGAACATCAGGATTTACTTCACTGCATAGTCAGGACAGTTTTCCAGAGCTCAATAAAAACAGTCACTTTAAAAACTTCAGTGTGTTCCACAGGTCTCTTCACACAGCACTGGACAAGGTCACCAATCCTGCCCTGGGAACACAGAGACTCCCACTAAGCCCCCTCCTCCCCCTGCCCAGCATGAGCAGCAGGAACATGTTTAGGCTACTGAGGAATCCTTTGGGTTTGCATCTACACAGCCCCCTACCAAATCCCCCCTGGGAAACAAAGCCTGAGGAGTCTCTTTGGAGCAGCCTCAGTCCCTGGGGCAGTTCGTGAAGGAGGCCTTTGCCCACCAGACCAATCCAACACTGCCATCCTCAGGATTGCAGCTGCACAACCAGCCAGGTGGGAATCACAGACCGTGCTGATGCAAAGCCTGGACCCTGACCAAGTTCAGCCACTGCTGCATCAAGAACATCCCTTGGAGCCTTAAAAAAACACCCAGCTTAGACTGGCTGTGTGACTGCTCCACTCCCATGGGCAGAGGAGCAGGTGTTGGTGAGCATGTCAGGCAGCTCCTCTCCAGTTTTAATGAGTAACACTGAACAAACCCTGCTGGTTACTGCCTGCACCAATACTACATTCAGCACAACATCAGATAATAAAAATACATTGCACAATAAAATCCCATTGGAAGTCTCAGTTAAGCTGAAAGATAAAAGGCAAAACGTGGTATTACATGAAGCTCCCAGGGCCATGGGGACGACCTGCAATTCTTGGACTTGTTGGTGTGCAAATGCCAGGGCCAGACCAGCTCCCAGGTCTTCACTTCAGCATAGGAGAGGAAAAGAAGGTGCCCTGATGCCCAAGCTGGGTTGTTGACTTGCTTTTGCTCCCAAACCTTATTCAAGAGAAACAGAAAACTCAGTTTGGAATTTGGGATATCCAGGTCCAACAGTCTCCCTTTCCCAGGGAACATTCACCCAAATTTTGCCCCCTCCCAACCAAGTGTCCATTAACCACCACCCAGCTTTTGTTCCCACAGCTCTGACTCAGGGAGGGCTGACAGAGCAGTAAGTTCAGGCTGCTCCCAGAACTGGGTGCAGGAGTCTGGTTTTAGTTCTGCTTGACCACCCAGAGCAGCTGCAGCCCCTCCAACATGGCCCCTTCCCTGGCACTCACCTGGGGGTGGTTTTGCTGAAGGTGGAGCGGACCCTCTGGGACAGGGAGCTGGAGGATGGAGTCTTGGAGAGCTTCTGCTCCGGAGTGGTGAGGGGCCCAAGGATGCTCACTGCCAACAGAGAGGCACCAAGTGAGCAGTGTGGGCACAGCTGAAGCTTTCACTGCCATGCAGGGAACATTAGACATTCCCCAGCATCTGTCAGAAACACCAGACAAATCTGGTATTCCCTGGCACTCTCTGCTTTTCCCTCTTCCTCCATGAGGCAGGAGGGGCTGGCTCCAGCAGCCTCCCCACCAGCCTTCCCTGAGGGTGCTGCTCTCAGGAACAGAGCAGAGCCCAGGCTCACCTTGCACCTCGGGGGTCTGTGGAGTGGAGTAGGCGTTGACATTTGCAATCACATGTGCTGGGTCAAGGTTTTCTTGCTCCACCATCATCAAATGGCTCCAGTAGTTCATGGGCAGCAGCAGAAGTCGCTCCACGACCTGCAGAGACAACCAGGAGCTGCTGATCACAATCAGGATGGCTTGGGTTGGTTAAGGATCACCTTGCTCTAGTACCATGGGCAGGGACAACTTCCACTAAACCAGGTTGCTCAAACTTCATCCAACCTGGCCTTGATCAATTCCAAAGGACAGGGCAGGCCCAGGTTCTCTGGGCAGTCTGTGCCAGGGCCTGGCCACCCTCACAGGGAGTTTCCTTTTTTTGTCCCCATATCCCATCTAACCCTTCCCTCTGCCAGTGGAAGCCATTCCCCCTTGTCCTGTCATGCTCCTGGAAGAGAAGTCCCTCTGCAACGTCCCAAACCAGCACACACCTCTGACACAGCAACACCAGACAGGCACCCCCTCAGCTCCCTCCAGCACTGTGAGCTCCTTAAAGGGGATAAATCCACCCAAGCTGGTCCTTCCTGCTGACCCACCTTGGGCTGCCTCTTGGTGTCCTGTAGGAGGGTCATGGGGTCGGGATCAGGTACCGCGTGGGCAACTATTGTGGGTCCAAAGACTTTGGCCAAGTTGGAGATGTCCATTTTAGTATCAGGGCTCTGAGCCACCCTGTATTAACAGAAAAAGGAAAGGATGGAGTTCTTCCCTTTCACTTGCCATACCTTGCCCCCAGTTCCACACACTCCTCAGCAGGTTATTTCAGAATGAAGACTCCAAGCTCACAAGCAGGAACAAGAGAAAGCACCAGAGGCAACATCCCCCTCTGAGAGGCACAGAATGCTCTGGGGTTGGGAGGGACCTTAAAGACCACCTGGTTCCAACCCTGCTGCCAGCCAGGACGTACCTCTGCAGATGGAGCATGAGGAAAGCCAAGGTGTCCCTGTTGGCCTGGGGAAGTTCTTCAACCGCTTGGTACATGGCAGCAACACTGTTATCCTCATCTGAAATTTCTAGGGAAAAAAAGTAGTGTTTAGACCTCAGAAAGTGGTCCCAGAAGCTGCACTATTTCCCTCACAGCCACAGCTACTCTGAGAAACAAGGAAGGCAGAGAATTCCCACGCCATGGGAATAATTTTGTATCCTGCCCCACTAGAACTCCAGAGAGCACCAAGGCAGGCTGTGCTGGCTCCCTCAACAGCTAAAGCAGCGAGCCCAGAGCCTGAAGGAGCTGGAGCTGTCACAGCAGGGGCTCACCTGCAGCTTCCATGAAAGTCTTGTTTAGGCGGAAGGTGAGCAGGGGCTCCTTCAGGCTGCGCAGGAAGTCCTTGAGGAGGCCGCAGATGGCGTGGACATCGTCCACCTTGCTGAGCAAAGGGATGCTCTTGGCTCTCAGAAACTTCTCCTTCAGCTCCCTCACCGTCTTGTCGCAGCCCGAGATGCGGTAAAGGCCCGTCTGTTGGCACAAAGCTCCGCTCAGAGGGGGAGCCACTGACGTTCTTTCACCCCCACCTTCTCTCCACACCTGAGCACTCCTGGTGCTCCCTCAGCCACCCCCGAGCAGCAGGAAAGGCGCCATAACTGAGGGATATTTGGGCTAACAACTTGCCTCCCTAACACCACAGCCCATTTCATTAGCACAGTTTCACACCTCATTCTGGTTTTACCTCATGCAGCCCTCGTTGCTCGATCTCATTAACACAGTGCACGATGATGGAAGGGATCATTGGAGGAGTGGAAGGGACAAAATCCATCAAGGTCCCCTAAGAGGCAGATGGAAAAATAAGAAAAGAGATATTCAGTCATCAAGACAAGGAAAATACTCTCTCAGGCATTCACAGTGAGATCTAAGCTCTGAAAACAAGAATTGTTTCTTCTTCCTCAGCCCAGAGAAGAACAACACCACATCCATCAGCACAAGGCTGTGCTCCTGCCTGGAGCTGCCACCTTCCTCCCCACTCAACGCCCTCCTCACATCACACCCCTACACCCCCTCCCCATCATGGAACGAGGCACTACCAAGCTCATTTGCATGTCATTATGCAGCTCTGAGCAACAGGAGCTTTGCTGGGGAAGGCAGCCCTGAAGCTGAGCAGTCCCAGCCCCACATTAGGCCCCCCAGCCCCACCTCTCCAATCCTGACTGGAGTGCCTGCCAGGGTGGGGATGCAGGGCAGGGGGCAGCGGTCCCGGCACTCGGGGTGAGCCACCACACGGCAGTCTCTGCACTTGAGGGAGATCTTCCCAAACTTCACCCTCTTTCCACATGGAACACACGATTCTGGCTTGATAACCTGAGGAGGAGGAGGGGAGAGATGAGTGCAGGGCAGTAACTCAGCAGGAATTCAGCTGGGCAATGTGCTCCCTGATCCAGGCAGGTAACGGGGACAGTTCATGTGGACACAACCACAGAATCAGAATATCCTGAGTGGGAAGGGACACCCAAGGATTAAAGTCCAACTCCTGACCCTGCACAGACACCCCAACAATCCCACCCTGTCCCCAGGAACGTTGTCCCAGCACTCCTGGAGCTCTGGCAGGGTCGGAGCTGTGCCCACTGCCCTGGGCAGCCTGGTCAGTGCCCACCACCCTCTGGGGGAAGACCCTTTTCCTGAGATCCCCCCTAACCCTCCCTGGCACAGCCTCTTCTCACACTCATTCCCAGATGGGAGGAGATGCTGTTCCAGGTGCCCCTGCTGCAGACCCACCGTTTTGGACACGAAGTCGTGCAGCCTCACCCCCCCGCTGGGCTGGGGCGTGCTGGAGCCGTCGGTGCCCGCCCTGGGCTCTGGCTGTTGGCTGCCCACGCTGGACTCGCTGCTCCAGGCCTGCAGGGGACCTGGGAAAGGGACAAGGGGATGAGGCTGCCTGGCTGGGGTCACCCTCTGCCCCCCAGCACCCCAGGACAGCCTCTGGTGTCAGGACTGGGATGGGGGGGGTGACACCCACCACTCTTCCTCCGGCTCCTCCGAGGGCAAGGCACAGTCTGGATGGTGGAAATGGCCTCGATTGGGCCTCCATCGTTGGGGACCATCACAGTGGTCTTTGCCACGATGGATTCATTGGCCTGCAGTGACAAACACGCTGCTGGTGACAGGAACAGGACAGGACACAGGAGCTTCAAGAACACACAAACCCAGCTGGGACCCCCATACCTGGTCTGCTGTCTTGCTGATGGATCTGGATTTCTTCTGACCTGGTGGGCCCTCAATGAACTGCCTGGACGAGCGCTGAAAAGAGACAGGACCTTCTTGTGTAGGAAGCAGGAATGGGGCCAGCTTGGTGTTACACTGGCCCAGGGTAACTACAAGGACTGAACACTTGTGGTGTGTGCAGGCAAGTTCTTCATGGCAACCATGAAGCCACCATGAAGACTCAGGAGGCCCCAGTATGCTGATCTTTCAAATAATTTTCCTGGCCAGCTTTGTAATTCAATTCAGAAAGAAAAGAAACCCAACCAAAGTAAGGAGAAAAATAAATAAAACAACAACACACACAAAAGAGCAACTAAGCAAGTCCCAGACTCTTCTCAGCTCTGCTAGTGATGGTTTCAGGCTCTTTTTCTCTTCAGCAGAGTAGAGGAAGCACAAGGCCCTTTACAGAACACACAAATTCTGCCTTAACCACTTCCCCTTGGTCTGGGAGCTGGTAATGATGTCCAAGTGTTTTCCTGCAGACCCCAGGCCACAACAGCACAGGATGTGCCCAACTCCACTCACTGTCAGTAACCAAACCAGACTTCACTTCCAACCAACCCCCCCAGCAGCTCCCAGTTACAGCAGCACATCCACAGAGCTCTGCCTGGGGTTGGTGGCTCTGAGGTGACAGATGGTGGCACTGTGGCCACCAGGGCGAACAATGGCAAGTGTTTGAGGGGAACAATTGAACTCACCCTCTTCTCCCTCCTCTTCAGCCTCACAGCTTTCACCACGGAGGAGTCCCAGTCCTGGGGGAACACACAGCACTGGGTAGGGCTAAACACCACGGGAGCCCGGCCAGGGGGTTCAGCTGTTTTAGCCAAGAGCAGGCCAGGGAAATGCCCCTCAGCCAACACCCCCGGAATCCAAACACACAAAGAGCCTCTGGAGATCAACCCCCTCCCCTCGGGCTTTCAGAGAAGGTGGAGTTGCATTACCAGTGAGTCATCCGTCTTGTCGAAGCTGATGTCTGACAGAATTGAGCCAGATTCATCTATTGTAGACAGCCTGAAAACCAGAAATTACAAGGAATTTGTATCAGTTGGGCTTTCAGTCAGCCAGGGGGTTCCAGAACAATCTCAATGACTCAGAAGAATCATATTTCCAAGTGGAATAAAAAGGAAAACTTGATCTGAGTGTGGAACGTGTCACAGAGGCTGGATTGAAACCTGACACTTCAGATAAAACGCTGTTTTTTCCTACCTTTTGTTGCCTGAACCGCCCACGGAAACCTTCGGCCTGTTGAGGAAGGCAAGGACAGACTTCTGCTCCTCGCTGAGCTGGATGCTGCCGGAGGCATCGCACATGAGCAGCTCCCGGATCAGCTGGATCTGCCGCTCCTGGAGACACAGAGACCATCACCCGATAAACTGGGCTAATTAGCGTCAGACTGTTCGAGATACCAGAGATAAGCTCCCAGAACTTGTGTCAATGGATTGCCGAGGCTCAGACAGGCAATGGCAGCTCAGCAGCCGCCGCTCTCCCTTCCCAGATCAAAGGCTGATGAGGGGCCAAGCCCATTCCGTGCTGGGTGTTTTCCCTCCCCCTCAGTGCCAGTCCTTACTGCCCATTGATCACTGCGGTTTAACCACCCTGTCTCGGTCCCTCAAAGCCAAGGGGTAGCACAGGAGTCACTCACCAGCTTCTCACACTCCATTTCAGCCTTTTGCCTCCGTTTGATCTCCACATCCACCTGATTGCGGGCGTGTTTCAGCTTCACGTCCAGCGCGCCGCGCTCGGCCTCGGTTTTCATGAGCAGGTCTTTGTACCTGCCCAGCTCCTGCTCCGTTTTCTGCCACTTCCTCCGACACTCCTCGAAGTTCTTGGCCAGCTGGAGGAACTCTGGGGAAAGAGCAGGCCCGGCTCTGGGTGCCCACGCAGGGGAGGCACAGCAGCTCCTCCTGGCAGGGATCTGTTCACACGGAATCCCAGGATCACTGAGGTGGGAAAGCCCCCCCAGCCCATGGAGCCCACCCTGTGCCCACTGCCCACCTTGTCACCCAGTGCCACATCCAGCCGTTCCTTGGACACCTCCGGGGTGGGCACTCCAAACCTCCCTGGGCAGCCCCTTCCAGTGCCCCCCTTTCCATGCAGAAATTCCTGCTGGTGTCCAACCTGAACCTCCATAACCTGCTCCTGACTGAGGGTTGGAGGGCTCAGCCATTCTCCAGCCCAGCACCACCCACAGCCCCGCACGAGGTCAGGTTGTTACAAGCCCAACGTGGCCCAGTGAAAGCTCCACCTGGGATTTTTCCCCTCCCCAGTGAGCAGCCCCAGGTGTGGCTGTTCTGAGCCCCCTCAGCACGTTGCTCAGGGGCAGAACTCACGATATTCGTTGCCCTCACTCAGAAGCTCCGCCTGGCGCATCAGCTGATCGTACAGAGCCCGCAGGTTCACCATGGCCGTCTCCATCCTCCTGCCAAAAAACCAGAGTAAACCAACAGCCCGGCCCTCTCCTCCCGCCTCCCAACAGCAAACACACCACCAGCACAACGAAAAGCCTCAGATTTACTGATTTTAGTGGGTTTGGTGAGGTTTAGAAGCTGCCTAAACAAGAGAACTCATCAAAAGTCATGTTTTATGGACATACAAGCATCTAATTTTTTTCTTAGGGAATGAAGATCCACAGCCCTCCAGTTTAAGGGTAACAGGGGCAGATCTGCCCATCTTGGTGCTTCCAGGACTGCCCAGAGGTTCAGAACCCAAGGCAAGACGAGGGATCTCAAATCCTTCCCTTCTGGGAGGTTGCACAGCACAACCCATGCCCTGCCTACAAATAACTTGGTACTATGTAGGCCACTAAAAACCTGCATGTTTTCAGCACTTTGTAAGATAAAAATAGGAGCAACATTCTGGGGAATTTTAATACAGTTTTAAATTTAGCTGCATTTTAAGCTACAGCTCCTCCTGCAAATAGCTGTTAAAATTCAGCCACTCAGCACATTTCCCCCAAACAGCAGCAACAGCGGCACAAACAGAGGCAGCCAAGGGGAAAGGCTCCAGCTCAGCAAGACAGCGATGATTTCCCTCGTGCCAGAGGGGGCCGGGGCACACAGGGCAGCAAAGGAGCACCGGGAGCTGCTGCTGGAGGAGGTGCCAGGAGGGAACACAACAGGCACACAAAGCTTTGAGGTACCTGAGTCACAGGTACAGACTCCACAGACACACCGACAGCTCGGTACTTTCTCTATTAGGTGGACTGTGGAAAAGCTCTGCCCTTGTACCCCCAAGGGGCTGGTTCAGTTTTGTGCCTTCATGATCGGCATCACCATCCCCAGCCCAACGCGACCCCCGAGACGAGGCCGCACAACCGGCCCGGCCCTTACGGGGCCCTCCGAGCCGCGGCCCCGGCGGGGACCGGGCCTGAAACCACCGCGAGGGGCCGGGGCGGGGGCCGGAGACCCGCCGGGTCCTCTTAGACCCTCCCGGGTCCCCCCACACTCACCTGAGCCGCCAGGTCCCCTCACCTCTCCCGAGTCCCCTCAGCCTCTCTCGGGTCCCCTCAGGCCCAACACGGGTCCCCGAAGCTCCGCCACACTCACCTGAGCCGCCGGGTCCCCTCACCTCTCCCGAGTCCTCTCAGCCTCTCCGTTCCCCCTCAGCCCTCCCCGCTCTCATCGGCCCCTCTCGCTTCCCCTCAGCCCCTTCCTGGGCCCCTCAGCCCCTCTCGCTTCCCCTCAGCCCCTCAGGCCACCCTCAAGCCCTCCACAAGTCCCCTCAGACTCCCACTCCCGACACTCACCTGTGCCGCCGGGTCCCGTCCCCTCTCCTGGGGTCTCTCGGCCCTGCCGTGTCCCCTCAGCCCCTCACGACCCCTCTCGGTCCCCTCCGGGTCCCCTCCGGGTCCCCTCCCCGTCACTCACCCCCGGCCCGGGCGCCGCTCCCTCCGCGCGCGCAGCTCCAACCGCCCCGCGCCGCGGTTTGAATCCCCTCCGCCAGCCAATAGCTGCGCGCCCCGCCTCCCTCCCCGCCTCTCATTGGCTGCGCTCGCCGGCCTCCTGAAGCCAAGCCGGCGCCATGTCTGCTGAGGGCGCGGCACATCCCGGCGCGAGGGCGGGCGTGGGGCGAGGGCGGCTGCGCGCTGAAGCCGGCCGGGCGCCATCTTTACTGCTGGTTGCACCTGTTGCTTAGCAACAGCGACGCCGGAAAGGCCCAGGGCCCCCAAACCCGGCGCTGCCCCTTCTCGGGGGCTGTTTGGGGACAACGAACTGTCCCCAGGGCCAGCCCTGGGTGTCATTTCAGCCGAACTGTCCCCAGGCGCAGCCCTGGGTGTCATTTAAGCCAAGCCTGAGCCCCCCGCCCTGGTCCTGACCTTCCCAGTAAGGCTGTTTATTAGGGCTGTTTATTAAGTGTTTCCACTCGGGAAATGCTTCACCTCGGCTGGTTTTGTCTCTAAAGGCCGATCCCAGCCCAGCCCAGGGCAAAACCCATTTCCAAGCCTTCGTTTAATGTGCAAACTGATCACCCCCAAACCAGCAGCCACACGAGGGGAATTCACATAATCATAAAATAACAATCTTTGAGACCTGAAGCAGCACAGCAGGGAGCTGAAGGAGGGGGGTTGGCAGTTGGAAGGCAGAGCTGCGTGCTGGGAAAAGGGAGGCCATAAAGCAGGTTGGTGCCATCATCCAGCTGCTTCGCTGGGATGGATTTGGGGCTTGTATCGTTTGGTTTAGCTTAATCAATAATAATTAATTCACGGTGGATTGTGAAAAGCCTCAAGATCTTTGGGAAGGTGAATGTTAATGAGGGGCAGAGCCAAAATTATCTTTGTATCACAGGGGGTGAGACCCCCAAGAGACACAACTCCCCCTCCGAGTCAGTGGCCGAGCAAGGGGAAGGCTTTGACCTTGATATTTGTCCTCATGGCACAGAAAATCACCCCAAAAAAACACTTTTCCCCAGTCTGGGAAGAGGTTGGAGGCTGAGAGTTCCACCTGAGCCTCTTGTGCCTTCCCAGCCCTTCCTGCAGCCCCTCTGGGAGGGGGTTCAGCTGGTTCTGGGGCAGCCCAGAGGCTGCTGCAGCTCCTGCTGTGATTGAATCCTCCCAGCCACGATGTCCCTGTTGGCAGATCCGATTTCTGGGCAGGGGAGTTGTTTGAGTGTCGTTCTGAAGAGCTCAGGAGGCTTTTGCTGGTGAGCAAACCCTGTTCCCTGCCCAGTGGTCACCTCCAGCCTCGTGCCAGGGAAAGGCACAGCATTTCCCACGGGCCTGCAGGGACACAAATGGCATTTCCTCCATGTCTGTCCTTCCAAACCCTGCCCTGAGTCACCAGCGGGGCTGAGAACCCCACAAAGCTCCTGGGGATGATGTGGAGGTGACAAATTCTGCTCCAGCCCCCAAACCCTGGTGGGTCTCCCCTTCCTGCTGCTGGAGGGGGG
>JAJPCS010000362.1:63017-82640 GCA_021164005.1 Willisornis vidua nigrigula
GGGACAGACTCACAGGTGACGTGGCAGTGCCAGGGATGCTGCCAGGCCTGGGGAGGCTGTGCCAAGGCAGCTCCTGTATCGATCCCCAATCAATGCCAGCTCAAGGCCTGGAAATGACAGTCCTTCCCCTCACCCTCAGTCCCCCCAGGGCCGGAGGCTCAGGCAGAGGGACGGCGACAGTCTGAGCTGGGAGCAGGGATGGAGGAGCCTCCTGCAGCAGGTGGGATGTTTAACAAATTGGACACATAACGAGACAAAAGGCACCGAGGAAGGAGATCTGGGGGGACTGGACCTTTATCTCGGGCACGTTGGCAGCCAAATCTTTGTGCAATATTTATCAAGGGTGAGCGGACAGGAGAACTGGCAGTCGATGCACAAGTGAGGAATTAAAGGCACTGCCACCCTTATCTCCCGGGCAGAGAGGAGGGAGGAGGAGTGGGAGGGAGCTGAGAGCCAGCCCAGGGCTATCGAGTTTGAAACCGTTTGTGGATGTAACGAGTCCAAACTTTATTAGCTCAGCTGATGGGAGCAGCAGGAGGGCAAAGCAGCCCATCCTCACCCTGGGCCACCTCCCTGGCACGGGCATTCCCACGGGAAAGGCCCCGTGTCCCTGCCCAGGCACTGCCCGGCCGGGCACAGGACAGAGCTGCCCGGGGGGCACCAGGGAAGGTGCCAGGGGCCTTTCAAGCCCAGGTAAAATTCACTTGTAAACCGAGGCCTTGAGGAGCTGCTGCACTTTCCCTTCGAGTCGTGCTCAGCGGTGAGACAAAGGCAGAAGATGCTCTGCCCTGGGGATATTCGGGCTTTGCACAGTTGGAGCCGCAGCTCCTGTCAGAGCAGACCCCGCTGGGCTCTGCAGCCACCCCGGGAATGTGGCCCGTGGGACACGGTGGGAATGTGGCTCGTGGGACACGGTGGGAAATGCCACTCTGGTGCCACCCCCGGGGCTGCAGAGCCCCATCGGAGCCCCCAGGGTTTGGGGCCATCCCCAGGGAGGGCAGCTCAGCCCCACAGGGCCCAGAGGGGCCCCCAGAGCTGTGGGTGGAGGGTGAGGGGCTGCTCCATCCCCACCTTCCCCTGGGAATGCCCCGCGCTCGCAGCACGGCTGGAATTACCTCCATTACTGGCTTTGCTTTTGCTGAGATTGCACGTTCAAAGATGGGCTCCATCTGCTCCCTGCACGGGCCCGGCTGCCAAGGGAGGGCACAAACCCCCTGCTTTGAGAGGAAGTGACATTTCTGCAAACAGGGGACAACGACAAAGGCAGCACCAGCTCCTCATCCACGGCTGGGGGGTCCCGGCTGCCCAACTCCCCCAGCCCTCCCACCACCCACCAAACTGTGCCAACCAACCAGCCTCCCCCCGGGCACTCCCCGGCCCCGGCTCTGGCTCATGGTGTTGGTTTAGGGGATTTACATCTCTCTGTTTCGTTTCTCTTCAAGGCAAGTAAGAGCAGGGGAGCCAAGTGGGCCACGCTGGGCTGCGGCGGGTCGGGAGGCTGCGGGAAGGGACGAGCTGCTCTCTGAGCCTGGAGCACACGGTGCCACCTCCCTCCCTGCACCGCAGCCCCTCCCGGAGAAACGGGACACAGGGAGCGCCACCACAGCCATTCCCACCGCTCCAGGCAGGCTCCCCCTTTGCCAGAAACCCTCCCCAGGTTATTCCAGCCTGTCACGGAGCTGTGGCAGCAAATCCGAGCGGAGCGAGCTGCGGGTCCCGCAGCACCCATCGCACCGCCTTTGTGTGCGCGGCGCTGCCTCCTCCTCCTCCTCCTCCTCTTCCTCCTCCTCCTGCCGCAAGGAAACGCATTAGTTGCAACATCGCTTTAATTTGTTTGCCAGCTCTGGGGGCTGGAGAGGCTCCTGCTCCCCCCGGGCCGTTCGGAGCATCCCCGCACCGGCAGCGTTAACCCTCGGTTGGCACCGCGGGAGCTGCCCCCCTGCCCACCCCCGTCTGCCCACCCCTCTGCCCACCCCTTCTGACACACCTGTGGAAACCCAGCACGACCCACCAGGGCATTTCCACTCAGGTGGCTCCAAAACAGCTTCCCCTGTGGGTACCAGCGTGAGAAGAGAGCAGGGAGCCAGGGGATGGCCTCGGGCAGCCCGGCAGGAGTGTTGGCACCACACAGAGCCCTGCCCGACCCAGCACCCTGTGGGGGGAGTTTGTCTGGACCTGCCCCACACCTCAAGGTGCAGGTCCCTTCCAACCTGAGCTCCTCCAGCCCCTCCAGCGCGGGGGAACAGCCCGAGGAGAGGCCTTTTCTGGGCTCTGGGGTGGCAGGAGCCAGCACGGGGCAAGTGTTTGGAGGAGCCAGTGGGTCTGCATTGCCTCCTGCTAATTGCTCTGCCTAATGAAGCCACACTCCCATCCTGGTGATTGTTCCAAGGGTTTCCATCCGCCCTTGGTTCCCATCCACAACTCCGGAAAGACCCAGCTCATTGATCACAAGATTCCGGGGTGGAAAAAGAGAAGAAACAACCCTGAAGGAGCTGTAAAAAACGTGCCAGCCCCAAAGCAGGTGAGGGACACCCAGATCTGGGAGTGACGAGCAGCAGGAGGAGGAATTCCCGGATACCCAGCCCAGACATGCAGTGTTGGCCCAACACAGAGGCAGGATACGGCTCTTCCTGAGGTGTTCCTGCCCTCCCACGGGACACAGGCCCGGGGAGTTTGTCTCCTGGCTCTTGGGGATGGGTCCTGCTGCCAAAACCCCAGGAGAGCCCAGGCCACCCTCCCCATCACTCGGTGCCTCCAGGTCCACAAGGTGCCTGGTTGTGAAGCAGTTCAACCTCCTTTTCATCCCGAGTGTGGTTCTGAAGGTTTAAATAGAAAGATATCAAAATAAAAGATAATTGTTGAGAAAGATGAATAGGGGGGAGGAAAAAAAACCCATCAGCACGGAGGAACTCTTGTCTAATTTCTCACCCACGCAGAGCACAACGATATTAGTGCCTTCAACTCTGGTTCGTAAAAGCTTTCATGGCTTTATTAGAGCTCCCCGAACAGCTTGTCCTTTTAATAAGCCAAGGCCTCCAGACAGCAGATCTGCCCATGGGAGATCCCATCAGGACGTGGTTAATCCCGGCAGAAATAGCACAGAGCAGCATCACACTCACCTGACGGAGGAAGCCCTTGCCTGAGGCGAGAAAAGGTGAAAAAACACCCCAAAAGGCAGAGGGAGAGGGGAGGAGGGGCCTGTGCTCTGGTGGTGGCACCGGGCAAGGTGTCCTCGCCCTCCCCAGCTCTCTCAGCCGCCGGCTCTGGGCACGGAGAGGCCTTTCATTATCCAAACTGCTGCCCCTCACAAAATTAAATGCTCTGAGGATGAGTCAGTGTTTAATGGCCTGGCTGCTCCTGGCACCGGGACAGCCAAGCGGGCACAGCACGGCACGAATCGGGCACAGGCACCGGCGGGCAGAGGGGCTGCGGCTCGGGGGGCAAACTGGGGTGCCCCCCCAGGCGTGGCCCCACTCAGGGTGACCCCAGGGGTGGGCACTGCCAGCAGCACCCCGGGCACTGCCCCTCGCCCGTCCCCAGGGCTGGCTGTGACCCTCGGCCATCCACCACCCGCGGGGGTGAAGGGCTTGGGCTTGTTTGGACATCCCGCGGAGCTGCCCGTGCTGGTTCCCCTCCCTCAGCACTGACGCTGTGGCTGCCTCTGGAAAGGTCTCAGCGATGGGCAGGTGGGATCTGAAAGGCAAACAGGAGCCAGAGGATGCGATTCAAAGCTTCTCTGTGCCCTCCCTCCCCCTCCGGGGCCGGCAGCGCTGTCTGGGCAGCCCGGGCAGCCCGGCAAGCAGCAGCTCCGGGAACAGCCTCCTGAGGCTCACTGAGATCCTGGGCTTTGGCTTCCAGCAGGTAATTAACGATGTGCTCATGGATTTGGAAGCCCTGGACCTCCACCAGGGTCTGTGTGGAGGCAGCAGAGCTGCTCTTGGTTCGGAGCTGTCCCAAAGTGATGCCTCGAGGAGCAGCACCGTTGGTTGGCCAGTGGGGACTGGGAGAAGCTGCGTTTGCCCCAGCCTTTAATGGTAAGACCAGTTGTTCTCTGTGTACCGTGGAAAACAGGGAAAATTTCTGCATGGAAAGTGTTGTCAAGCCCTGGCACAGCTGCCCAGGGCAGTGGTGGAGGCTCCATCCCCGCAGGGATGTAGAAGACACGTGGATGTGGCACTCAGAGACGTGGCTGGGTGGTGGCCTTGGCAATGGTGGGAGAGCGGTTGGACTGGATGGTCTGGGAGGTCTTTTCCAACCTAAAGGATTCCACGGGGATGCGCCAGCCCCTGATGCTGGAGCTGCCCCACCGGCAGAAAGGCACAAGTCAAAAAGCCTGATAAGGCCCCGCGCTGCCTCATTTGAATACAATTTACTGTTGGTGATGATCCTGATGGTTATTTCCCCAAGCTGGGAAATATTTGGCCCCAAAACGGGCTCCTGGAAGCGATTTCAGCCGAGCAATCTGTAAAGCCGAAGCTGATGGAAGCAATTTGCAACCCATTAGCAGAGATGGGCTGTGAAGACATTTTACACACTCAGCGCAGGTTTGAGTGGGGCTGGAGTGGCTGTCCCGGGTGGGGTGGCAGAGGGGGCTGTGGGGATGGAGTTCCTGTCCTGGGTGGGGTGGCAGAGGGGGCTGTGGCGCTGGAGTGCCCGTCCCGGGTGGGGTGGCAGAGGGGGCTGTGGGGATGGGCCCCACACCAGCCTTGCCAACCCCCGGGGTCGGGGGTGAGAGCCAGGCTGGCACCACACGGGTGGGAACCCCCTGTGGCCTCAGCACCTTTGCCACGTGCCACTGCGGTGACCTCGTGATTAAATCTCGTCCCTGGAATGTGGCCCAGCCACCCCCGGCCCCTCGAGCTCCAGCACAGGACACGGCGCGGCCCAAGCCCCTCCAGCACCCACAGGACTTGACAGACCATTATGAGTTCAATTTTCTCCTGGACAAGAGTGGGTGCAGATAAAGGAGCAATTTGCAAGCCTGGGCTGTCCCCACGGAGGAAATACCAGGGCACAATCCCAAAGAAAGCGTGGAAAAGCATCTCCCACCCAATCCTTGCAAACCCAGCCGCGCCCTGGGGACGCTCTTCCAAGAAGTGATGGCAACTGGTTTCGGGAACTGAGGAGTGGTGGGGAAGGGACAAACGCTGGGAAAGGAGCCCCAGGGCCCGAGTCATCCCTTGGCCCGATCTCCCGAGGTGTTCCCAAGGCGCTGTGCCTGCCTGTCTGCTGGAGCCTCGGCGCTGCAGCACCTTCCCTTAATTACCTTTTCGCGCTAATTGGATCTGAGGGCACGCTGAGGGGAGTCCCGACTGCCGAATCCGTGCTGTGAGCACCCACTTTGGACAGGAGGGCTCAGCCACTCCCAGCCCAGCACCCACCCCGGGGTGCCAGCCCAGCACCCACCCCGGGGGTGTCAGCCCACCCTTGGCCACCCCCCTTGAGGCCTCTTGTCTTGCTGCTCTCAGTTACCACGTGGCGCTTTTTGTTGCCTCCTCACCCATCCCACAGCCCTCAGCTGGTTCCACCGTCTCTCCCAGCAGGAATTAACACAACCCTCACGTGGTTTCCCCAAAAACTAACGCGGAAATGCTCCCTGTCCCCACGCTCCGCTCCATTCCAAGGATGCAGCCGATTTCTCCCTGGCGGGGAGCAGAGACAGGGAGGTTTCCTCCGGCCATTCTCCTCCTCCCCAGCCCCTGCAGGAAACAGTCCTGGGCATTTGGGGGCCCCAACAGTTCCTGGAGACCCCCAGGAAACACATTCTCCATCCAAGGTGGCTCAGGGACACAGGAGAGCTTCTTCCCTGGGGTTTCTTGTGCACTGGAAATGAAGGACTCACAAGAACATCCACGTGCTCCGGCCTGAAACCCCATCCCTCCTGTGCCCAGCCCACGCTGCCGGTGGATTTGCCGTCAATAAAACCACTGCGGAGAGCGAGTCCTCATCTGGAAGAAGAGGAAGAGGAGGGGAAGAGCCCCTTTCTAAATGTCCTTATCCCTTATGCAGGCAGCACATCCCTCTCCGGGCTCCGTCAGGAGGGACAGCCCCGAGCGATGCCAGAGCGATGCCAGAGCGATGCCCACTGCAGAACGGGGCAGAGGCAAAGGCAGGGCTGGTGCCACCTGGAAACGCTCACCCCGCTCTCCAGACCCCACAGCTGCATCTCCAAGCACTGGCAGGGCCGTCCCTGTGCCCAGCAAGGCGGGCACTGGCTCAGGGGGTGTCCCTGCTTTCCATCTCTGTCCCCCCAGAGGTCCCACTGCCAGGCCCCAGGTTCCTGCTCAGGAAGGGGAGAGGGAGCTCCAGGAAAGGACTAAACCAGGCGTGTCCAGGCCCCGGGATTTGGGGACAGGGGACGTTGCCTCACCCTGCTGTGTCCCAAACTGTCCACGCTCCCGTTTGCCGCAGTTCAGACGGGGACAGCACGCTGGGAAGGCACCTCTGGGCAGGGACACAGCTTGGCATGACAACCCTGGGGTCTGGCTGTCCCCTGCCAACATCACACTCGTAAAGGACATTGAAACATCCTTTTCCATTTGACTGCAGCCACCTTACTGGGAGCAGTGGGCGGGCACCGCTGCAGCCTCCGCTCCCGGGGCCGCCGCCGCGGGGGCTGTGCCGGGTCGCGCTCGGGTGGGGAGGGCACCCTGAGCCCTGGGGGGCACAGAGGGAGGCAGAGCAGGGAGGGAGACGTGCTGGCACCGGGGGGAGCTGGGCACAGCTGTGCCACCCCCCTGCTCTGCCCCGGGAGGAGCAGAGCACCCCGCACCCGGTGCCACCCGCCCCAGGAGCGCCCCGCGGACAACGGGAAGGGGCAGCACGTCCTGAGTGGGGCAGGAGCCCCTCCTGGAGGGTCTGTCCCTGTCGTGACAAGCATCGTGACAAGGGCCACGCCGCAGGCAGCAGAGCAGGGCTGAACACAGCGAGCCCGAGGTGGACACTCGAGGCCACCCCCAGCCGGCGGCTGGAAAGGGCCGGGAGGTGCCCCCCATCCACCCCCTCCAAAGCACCAACCCCAGGGTGCCCCAGCTCCTGCCCCGGGGCCAGCACGGGTGAGGCCCGGAGGGCAGGAGAGGCCATGGCCGGGGAGAGACAGGTCAGGGCTGTGGGGGGACCCGGGGGGCTCCGGCAGAGCCAGAGGAGCTGGAGCATCCCTGGAAGGCGCTGGGGGATGGGAGCGGCACAGACAGACAGACACAGACACACAGACACACACAGACACACAGACACACACACAGATACACACACAGATACACACACAGACACAGACACACACACTCACACACACACACAGTACCCACATGCACACACGGCAGCAGCACCAACAGCCCCTGCCAGAGCCTGCAATCGCTGGAGCGCCCCGCTCCTGCGCCTCTCCCTCCTCCTCCTTCTCCTCCTCCTCCTCCTCCTCCTCCTCCACCGCCGCCTCCTCCTCCTCCTCCTCCTCCTCGCTGCCCACCGGCCTGCGGCACCTCCGCGGCCTCGGCCCCACCAGCGCACAGACAATGACTTCATGCGGATTATGCATCTGAAGAAACCACCAGCTCCCAGATAGCCACAGGGGGAGGTATCCATGTGTTTGGCAGGGAAGCAGCCTCCTGCTCGCCTTCCTTCCCCTGCTCTGCTCTACCCGCACCCGGCAGCCTCCTCCTCCTCCTCCTCCTCCTCCTCGCCGCCGATGGTCTCCCGCGGTCCCCCCGCGCGGTGCTGAGCGAGGCCGCGGCGCATCGCATCGCATCGCCGGCGCATCGCTGCTCCCACGCCTGCACCAAGGTACCGCCGAGCCTATTTTTATTCCCCCCGTTCCTTCCCGGTGCTCCGGGCTCGGTGGCTCCGCGCCCCCCGTGCCCGCCCGGCTCCCGCTCCTGTCGCCAGAGCGGCTGGTCCAGCATCACGAGCGCTGCTCCGGCCGCGGCCCCGGCCCCCAGCCCAGGTTTGCACCGCGATTCCATTCCTGCCTCTGCTTGGCATCGGTGCCATGGGGAGGAGGAGGAGGAGGGGGCGCGGGCACAGGGGGCAGGTGGGAGGGCAGGGGGAGCTCAGGCGGGGGCTGGAGGGGCACAGCGCCCCGGTCCTGGCGCGGGATGGGGAGGGCAGAGAGGAGGCGGCAGGGGAGGAGGTGCAGGCGGCTGCGCGCAGATAAATACATGTCTGTCCATGCACATGCATTTGTGTGTATTTATGTATGTGCGTGTGGGCTGGGGGCAGAGCAGGGCACGGCAAAGCATCTGCCCCTCGCGGGGGCTGCCGGGGGGCTGGGCACCCACCGAGCACCCACCGGGCACCCACCGAGCACCCGCGGGCTCCCTGTCTCGGCAGAGTGGCCGCCCCGGGGCGCTGGCACGGACCATGATGGACCTGAAAGTGGACGAGGAGGAGGTGGACAGCGGGCACCCGGTGAGCATCCAGGCCTTCGCCAGCAGCTCCACCCTGCACGGGCTCTCGCACATCTTCTCGTACGAGCGGCTGTCGCTGAAGCGCGTGGTGTGGGCACTCTGCTTCCTGGGCTCGCTGGCACTGCTCGCCCTCGTCTGCACCAACCGCATCCAGTACTACTTCCTGTACCCCCACGTCACCAAGCTGGACGAGGTGGCAGCCACCAGGCTCACCTTCCCCGCCGTCACCTTCTGCAACCTCAACGAGTTCCGGTTCAGCAGAGTGACCAAGAACGACCTGTACCACGCCGGGGAGCTCCTGGCGCTGCTCAACAACAGGTGGGTGCTGCTGCCTTGGGGTGGCAGCTCCGTGTGCCAGGGCAGGCCACCACCCACGGTCCCAGCCCTGCACCACATGGGCAGCGAGGGCTGGAGGGGTGTGTGCACCATGGCTGGCATGGGTGGCATCTCCTTGGAGCCCGTGGGGAGGCAGATCCTCCTGGACACAGCCAAGAGCCACCAGGTGCTGCTGCTGCTGCTCCGGGACACGTGGCACCCACCCTGGGCTGCCCTGGCTGGCTGTGGCACCCACGGCCACCCCCATCCTGTGCCCAGTGTGCAGCACATGCAGCGAGGCCAGGGCCACCCTGGGGTGCCTTCGGGGCTGATCCATCACACCCATCCCCAGCACTGTGTCCTGCTGCCATCACACCCATCCCCATCCCCATGTCCTGCTGCCATCACACCCATCTCCATGTCCTGCTGCCATCACACCCATCTCCATGTCCTGCTGCCATCACACATGGTCCCATCCCCATGTCCTGCTGCCATCACACCCATCCCCATCTCCATGTCCTGCTGCCATCACACCCATCTCCAGCACCACGTCTGGGTGCTGTGAGCTGGGGATGGCAGCAGGTGAAGCCACTTCACTGCTGCCCCCACTTGTGCCCCAGGGAGGGGTTTGCAGCCATGACACCAGAGCTGAGACACAGCACCATGTCATGGTGAGGCCACCACCTCACCATGATGCCACCAAGGGCACAGGGCAGGTGGCTGAGCGGCCTCAACCAGGGCTGGTGCTGCAGGACCAGCTCTGGGGCAGGTGGGATGGTTTGGAGTGTGGCCACTGCTCAGCTTCTCCTCTTTGCCCATCCTCTTGTCCCCTCTCATGCTCTTCTGGGTTTGGTGCCATTGGATACCCTGGAAATGCCACATGCAGAGGGGACCGTGCCCAGTCCATGCCAGGGGCAGGGCAGACGCAGCTCCTGGAATTCCCACACGGATTTTCCCAGCGGGAGCTGCCCCCAGCCTGGCCTGAGCCCTGCCCTTTGCCCCAAGGTACGAGATCCCCGACACGCAGACGGCCGACGAGAAGCAGCTGGAGATCCTGCAGGACAAGGCCAACTTCCGAAACTTCAAGCCCAAACCTTTCAACATGTTGGAGTTCTATGACCGGGCGGGTCACGACATCCGTGAGATGCTGCTCTCCTGCTTCTTCCGTGGGGAGCAGTGCAGCCCCGAAGACTTCAAAGTGGTGAGTGCCCCCGGGCCCTGTGTGCCCTCTGTGCCCACCTGGGGCTGCTCCTGCCTCATTCCTGGGGCTGCTCCTGCCTCCTGCCCGCTTGGAAAGCACCGGCAGCATCTTCTCTGAGGGGTTTGGGAGGTCCAGGCTGGCCCAGCAGCACGTGCTGCTCGCTCGGTGTGGTTTCATGGGGTGTTCCCGCGTAGGCACAGCTGCCCCAGGGATTGTTGGGCTGTGCAGGGCAGGGGAGGCACCCCTGGAAAAGCAGGGAGAGCGTGGATGGCTGGCAGGGACCCGAGGGAGCCCCCAGCCCTGGTGGCACAGACTGTGCCCCGCCACAGAGGTTGGTCTTGCAGAGGGATCCAGAGCACAATGGAGCCTTTATCGCTGTGGCTGCCTCTGCCCATCCAGCTGGGAGTGAGACAGAGCTGCCTATTCGGGGGCTGCCTCATCCCCTCGGCAGCCACAGTGGCTGTTCCTGTTCCTGGTGTGGCTGTTCCCATGGTGGCTGTTCTTGGGGTGGCTGTTCTTGGGGTGGCTGTTCCAGGGTGGCTGTTGCCAGGGTGGCTGCTCTTAGAGTGGCTGTTCTTGGCTCCGGTGTGGATTGTGGCCTGTGGATTGTGTATTGTGTGTCTGCGCTGCTCGGGGTCCCTGTCCTTGTCACCAGCCCAGGGCTGTGCCCCTGGAGTCCCACGCCGGGCACTGCCGTGTGTGTGTGTGGCACTGCCACCAGGTCCTGGCACAGTTTGGGTGATTTGAACCATCTGCACTGGATTCCCTGGCTCTTGCCATGAGCAGGTCCCTCCTGTCAGCCCTCAGGCGTTTGGGCTGTTAAATGGAGCTGAGTGGCAGCCACAGGGGGCTGGATCCCCTCCAGCAGGGCCAGGGAGCGGGGCCAGCCCCAGCCCCTGTGTGGCCACCAGGCTGTCCCCACCCCGGGCGGGCTGTCCCTGTTGTGTGTCCTGCACCGAAACCCCCTCAGGGACCCTCGTGCCACCCCCCAGCCCTCCCCTTGGGGGTCCAAATCCCGGCGTTGTGTCCCCTCCAACCGGCAGGAGCCAAACAGACTCACAGCTGGTTTGTTATTCCTGCCTGGATTATTCCTTGCGAGCAGGTTGGGATGATTTAATGGATTTGATTAGAGGAAGCTGGCTCTGTGCTGCATGTCTGCTGCTCCCCGGGCTCCCCTGGCAGCCTGGCACAGGCAGGGCTGTGCCTGGTGGGCTGGGCTGGTGCTGCCCGTGCATGGGGGGGCACCGACACTGCCCCATCCCTGTGTGGGGTCCCAGCACTCACAGGAGTTTTTTGGGGGTTGTTTGACCCATTAATTCCTGCTGCCTCCCCCCTCCTGGCCTGGGCTGAGCCAGGCTCGGTGCTGCCCTGGCCTGGGGGCACCTGCCAGGCTGGTGGGCACCAGCACCATCAGCCCACGGCACCCCAGGGGGGTCCCACTGTCTCACACAGGGCTGTTCCCCTCTGCATTTTGGGAAGGCCCCTGCTCTGCCCAGGGGTGCTCTGGCAGGCAGTGCTGCCCCTCTGCCCTCACTGACACAGAGGGCATGGAGAGGGACCCCCAGGGAGGGTTTGGGGCTGCCCAGACCCCACAGGCTGGACACAGGCAGGGGCATGCTGGGCCTCCCCACGCTCCTGTCCCCTCTGCAGCAATTTACCTTCAGTCTGTGGCCTGGTGGGAGGTCAGGGGACAATGGGGACAGTTGGGGGGTCAGTGGGGATGGCTGGGGGGCAGTGGGGACAGCCAGGGAGTTGATGGGGACAGCTGGAGAGTCAGTGGGGGCAGTCAGGGGGTCAGTGGGGACAGGCAGGGACAGACAGGGGTCCCCTTTGTGGGGTGGGACAGGCAGGGACAGATGGGGGTCCCCTTGGCAGGGAGGGGACTGGCCCTCGCCATCGCCCGTCTCGGGGCCGTGCCCCCTGGCACTGAGTAGCGGCACAGATCGATGTTTCACACTTGCTGCTTCATTATCTCTGAGCTGAGTCCTGGCTGTGCTGTGGGAAGGTCCCTGGGAGCTCCTCCCCACGGATCTGCTCCTCACCCAGCAAGGGACAGGCTCAGAACCCCAGGAATCTTCCCTTCATCCCAGGGAAAAAGGAGGAGAAACCCAGAGGGACAAGCTCCCTCTTCAGGCCCCACTATGGCACGTGGGGGAGGAATTGGGGCCACCCCATGGAAATCCAGGGTTAAACCTCAGCAAGGGGCCCTGTGCCCGTGGAGCCCCTTCTGGGGTCTGCTGGTTGGTGGGGCATGAGCAGCTGTGCCTGGCACGGTGCAATGTGGATTTGCAGCTTTTTTCCTCCTCACACCCCCTGAGCTGATCCTGGGAGAGCCACGTCCCACTCCCTGTGCCTGTCCTGCCCCGGGTACGGGGCAGAGCCCTGGGCAGAGTGCACGGGGCAGCCTCGAGGAGCTGCAGAGTATTGAGACCTCTGGACCTTTTCCATGAGGCTCCAGGGCTGAGCTGGCACTCGGCACAATTGAGTTTGACATGGAGATCATGGCACTGCCTCTTGCATTGGATTCTGCATCCTCTGCCCTGGAAGCACCCAGTGCATGGAGGGACAGCAAGGCAGGGAGCAGGATGGGGCTGCAGCAGTTCCAGCAAAGCCCAAGCACACTCGGTGATTCGTCCTCTCCTCCTTCCTCCCAGATCTGGAGCAGTGCAGGAAGGAGCTGCTGTGGCAGAGAACTGACCCAGCACCATCTCGCTGTACCCCACAATACCCCATGGCTGTGCCCCACAGCACCCCATTGCTGTCTCCCCACCTCCCTTATCACCTTGCTGAGCCCCACTGGACACCACCAGCTCCTGCTGTGCCCCTCAGCCCCTGCTAAACCCCAGCGTGTGCCCCCTGTGCCCCCAGAACCTCTCTGCCCCCCTGTGCCCACTGCTCAGCTCTCAGCCCACCTCGCTCCGGCCGGGGGGTGTTGGGGCTCAGGTCCTGCCCTCCCAGGAACACCGTAACTTCTCTCCCTGGGAAACCCCTTGTGCCATCCGAGGCTGCCCCGCTGGTGGGTGCTGGGCTGTCCTGCAGCCCCCGTGGGGGCTCGGGGGGACGGGGACAACACTCAGGCTGCCGGTCCTGGAATGCTCAGCCCGGGGATGGTGCTGCTGCCCTGCTCTGCATCGACCCTCAGCCCAGCGCCCTCGGGGGGACCCCCAGCCAGCCCCCGGCCCCCCGTGGCCCCCACGGCCCCGTGGCTGTCACAAGCCCGGGAGCCCCGTGGCGAGCGGAGCTCCCCCGCGGCGCAGCGTTAGTGGATAATCACGGAGCCGGAGCGAGGAGCATCTTCCAGCGCAGCTGGAGAGACCAGGCACGGGAATTACTGATACCCAGACATTTCCTGCAGCTCTTGACAGCTCATAAACAAACCGCATGGGTCCATCTGGCTCGGGAAGAACAACTTGGGGACAGTGGCGGGCGGCAGGGACGGCCACTGAGCTCGGATGGCCCCGTCGTGGTGCGGGGCCGGTGCGGCCCCAGCGCCGCATCCAGCCCTTCCCTGCCGGTCCCCGGAGGAGGAGGCGCGTTTACAAATTCTGTAAGACATTCGCGAGATTTATGTAAATCACTTCCAAAGCGGCACTCGGGCTCCTAAATAACTTATAAGCGCTGCAAAGTGCTCGCACGGATCCGTTCGCTCCGAGCGCTGAGTCCCCTCGGGCATCCCCCGGCGGGGCTCCCGCGGGTCCCCTCCCGCTTTGTCCCCTCCTCGGCCCCTCCACGGCTGAGCAGCAGCACAGTTTGACCCCAGAGGCTGCATCGTTTTCCAGGCGAGTGCAGCGAGCCCAGCGGGACAGGAGCTGCCTGGCACGAGGTGATGGAGCAAAGGAGGTGACAGAGCAAAGGAGGTGACGGAGCAAAGGAGGTGATGGAGCAAAGGAGGTGATGGAGCAAAGGAGATGATGGGGCAAAGGAGGTGATGGAGCAAAGGAGGTGATGGAGCAAAGGAGATGATGGAGCAAAGGAGGTGATGGAGCAAAGGAGATGATGGGGCAAAGGAGATGATGGAGCAAAGGAGGTGATGGAGCAAAGGAGGTGATGGAGCAAAGGAGCGGCGGCGAACGGGCTGACCCGGCTCTCCTGGGCTAACCCGGCTCTCAGGGACTGACCCGGCTGTCATGGACTGACCCGGCTCTCCTGGGACCTGCAGCAGGGCGGGACCCCCTGGTTCCCCCCCGGGTTCCCCCCGGGCTCCCTCAGGGCTCCCCCCGGGCTCTGTTCTCCTCGGCAGTTTGGAGCTCTTTGAGCGTCGCTGTGTTTTGCTCAAGGCAAACCACCCAGGAAACAGCCGAGGGCGGTTCAGCCCCAGGGCGCGGAGTGGAGATGCCGAGGTTGCCCCTTGGCCGCTCCTGGTCCCAGCTCCAGTCAGGTTTTGCCAGGCAGAGGCTCGGGAACCCCTCGGCCATTCGTGGCTGTGCCCACCCCACGCTGGCACGAACATGGAAACAGGAATTCCTGCTGGAAGGCACTTGGGCTTCACATTCCCTCTGTGGCGGGACAGCGATGCCACGGCGTGCCCATGGAGTGGGAGCGGCACCACCGAGCCCACCACGATCTCGGCCAACACGGAGGAGAAGAGGGTCAGGAAGAAGCAGGATGAGGACACTGGTGCTGGGCACAGCACAGCGAGAGGCTGGCACGTGCCTGTGCCTCCCCACTGCTTCATTAGAGCTCCGAGCAGCGCAGGTGAATCATCAGTGCCTCAAACCTCTGTGCATGGACAGCGCTGGGATGAGGGAAGGAGGGAGAAGGACGTGTGGGATCAGGGTCAGGATCAGATGGGGCTCATTTAGCCCTTGGCACTGCCCAGGGGTTGTGTCCAGCCCCAGCAACACCCACAGTGCCCAGCAGCACACCCTGCACAGGGGCATCGGGCACACCCACAGGGGTCACACACCCCCCCGAAGCTCTTTGCACACCCAGAGGGGTCACACACCCCTCCAAAGCTCTTTGCACACCCACAGGGGTCACACCAGCCCCCCAGAGCTCTTTGCACACCCAGAGGGGTCACACCAGCCCCAGGGCTCTGTGCACACCCACAGGGGTCACGCACAGCCGGAGGCACCACACACATCCGGAGGTGTCATGCCAAGAGCTTGGAGCGGCTCAGCTGCACCTCAGGCCAGTCCTGCTCCTCTTGCAATTCCTTTGCTCATAAAGACTCATTAACAAATGAATTATTAATGATTATTAATAAGCTGTAATGGCATTTGTGGCTGCTGGAAGAGATGAGGAGGCTTTCGAGGGGTATCCGGCTGCAGTAGAGGGGAGGATGTCACAGCTGAGGACTGAGCACCCTGGGCACGTGTGTGTGCCAAGGCATCCACAGGCTGGAAGTGTGTCCTGAGGGAACCACAGGCTGGAAGTGTGTGCCAAGGGATCCACAGGCTGGAAATGCACCCTGGGCATGTGAGTCCCAAGGGATCCACAGCCTGGAAGTGCAGCCCTGGACAACCCCAGCATAGGGGGGTTTCCAGGTTGCTCCCCCTCAGCTCAGCCTCCCCTCGGTGTTTGTCCAGCCCCGGGCTGGGCAACACCAAGGAGCTGTCTGGGGATTCCAAGGGATCTTCTCGGGAAGCTCCTGGTGCCATCCTCCCTCTCTGCCCCTGGTATCAAGTGGGGAGAAGCCAGGGCAGAGGGGGCAGGTTCCCAGGGCCGTGGAGCCACAGCTCTCCCCAGGGAGCCCTGGAAATCGCTGCTCTCGTGGCCTTTTGCCTCAGTGTAATTTCTCAGGCCGTTCACAGCCACCTTTGCTTTATTGCCTGTGGAGCTTGGCCGTGGCTCTGGAGGCAGCGCTGCAATTCCTGCTCCAGCCAGGGCTCGAGGAGCTCCTCACCAGCCCTGATTTATTTACACAGCCCCAGCAATTGGATATTAGAGCCAATTCTTTATTTTTTTCCTGGAGTTCCTTTTGCTGCGTGGAGGGTTTGGTGCGTTTGCATCCAGGCTCTCACCCCCGGGACAGGGTGTTCCATCCACCCTCTGCTTTAGCGGGGATTTTAAAGCCCTGCTCCTTGTTTTCCCAGCAGCAAAGCGACAGGGAGATCCATCCAGAGGCACCACACGCCGTGGCTGCGAGACTCCCCTGCTCGGATTAGATTAGATTTGAAAGCCGTGATGCGGCGCCGGAGCGAGGAGGAATCGCGGCCGGAATTCCGTGTTCATTCCCCCCTCCCGTAAAACCGCCGGGTTGGATCTGCCTGCACGGACCGGCTGAGCAATTGTGAAGGATGTCGGAAAACATCGCAACCTGCTTAGGGGTGATCCGTGACCGGCGGGAGACACGGAGAGGCGTCGGGATAAACAGCCCCGGGCACAATCCCGGGAATTAGCGGCCCCGCGGCCGCCCTGGTGCCCTCGCCGTGGCACGAAGGGGCTCTGCCAGCGGCAGCAGCAGCTCCCGGCGGCACAAACTGGGTCAGCTGAAGGAGTGTAAATACATCCCGGCGGCTGCGGAGCCGCCCCGGGGGATCCCAGAGAGGGGCTCGGATCCAGGTACACACCGAAGCGCCCCCGGAGCGGAGGGGGGTCCCAGCAGAGCCCCCCGGGCTGGCAGAGTGGCCTCGGTGCCCGGGGCAGCAGCACCGGCGCCCCGCGGGGCCGCCTGGGAAGCGCTCGCCCAGAAAAGCTTTGAAAGATTAATAGAGTTTAAATGGAAGCGTTTGGAGAGGAGATAAGGCTCATCTGATATGAAATCATATGGAACAACGGGAGCCAGGGAGGCCCCGGCTCCACAATGAAGTCCACTTAGCGCGTTACTCACCATAATGTGCTTGTTTTATTAAATCCTGCGCGGCAGGTGCTGAGCCTGCAGCCGGTACCCCGGGGCAGGGCGGCACAGGCACCAAACGCCGCCGGGAAGCGCCGGGCCAGCCCTGCACAGTCCCCAAAAGGCACCTTGGGCTTCCTGTTTGCACCCCCCGTTCGATGCGGGGATGCCGCTCCCTCAGCCCCCAGCGCCGGTGCCACAGCTGGGGCTGGTGGGCCCGCAGGGACGGGGTGGAGAGGAGGCGGAGGTGGGGAATAATACAGAGGAGAAAGTCCTTTTTAATCATCAATTTTTCTGCATTAGAATGTGACATGCTAATCCACTGTGAAGCGTCTAATCTGGGGGATAAAGGGCTGGATAACACAAGCTGCGCCCGGCTTGGCCGGCGGAGCGAGCGCAGGCAAGGTGGCAGCATCTGATAAGGGCCGGGATTAGTCCCGGCACGGCGCCCGGGCAATCCCACCGCGCTCGGCTGCCCCTGCTCCGCCCTCGCCGGGGCCGGAGGGACCTGCAGCCGGCTCGGAGCGGGGATGGCAGCGCTGCAGGTGCCTCCACCACCCTCCCGGCAGCTCTGGGAGCCGCAAAGCGCATCCATGGCCCAAAGCACGTGGGAAAACTCGTTTTGTTCCCGTTGCGTTCACACGCCAGGGCGGGTTGGCTCCTCATCTGCCCCAAAGGTCCATCATCCCTCCGCGCTGCTCAGCCCCATCTCCCATCCCCATCCCAGCCCTTCCCTCCGGACACCCCCGGGTGCCGCGGGCAGCTCGGCCCCGGCTCAGCCTGGCGTTGGCAGGGGCGGGCAGTGCCCACCACAAAAGCGAGCGGGTTCAGCTCCCCGGGCTCTTTCTGCGACAGCCTCCGTGGGGCTCGCAGACCTGGGATAACAGAGCTTGCAATGTTGTTTTCTCCTCGCCTCCTCGGGGATTGGTTTATCGCTATGAATAACTCCATCCCGGCTTTGATCTCCTCTGCCATTAAAGCGTGACAGGCTGTGAAATGTGCTGTTGCTGCCGTCAAATCCCCCTCCCGCTCCCCCCGCCGCCTCCGAGCTGCTCCCCCGCCCCGGGGAACCTCCTTTCCCGGGCCCGTGACGGGAAGCAGAGCGGGGAGCGGGGCTGGACCGGCCCGGGCCAGCGGCCAAAGGCTGCGCTGGAGCCGGGAATGCCCATCCCGTTATCCCATGGCGCGTCCCTCGCTGCGGCAGGAGGAGCATCCCCGGCCTCGGTGGCGGGTCGGGTGCGGCGGCCCCGGCCCAGCACGAGCCGCCACGGGGGCTGATGTCACGGCTAATTATAACATCCCCCGTCCGTCGCCCCCGCCAAAGCTTTACCTGAGAGAGGGTAAAAATAACTCCCGGCGAGGGAGGAGCTGGAACGAGCCCAAGGACTCCTCCAGCATCTCCAAAACTCGCACAAACCAGGACGGCACCCCCTGCCACGCTTTGTCCCCGCTGGCGGGGTCAGGACACGCTCCCCTTGGCGCCGGTGCCACCCGCCCGGGAGTGTCCCCGGTCACCTTCCCCCGGCTCGGGTGTCGGCGCTGGGACGGGCGGTGTAACCGGAGACCGGCTCGTCCCCCGGCCCGGGCGCTCCCGCGGCTGTTTAAGCCGAGCGAGGCAGGTTAATGGCCCCAGTCGATGATGGAACGTTTTCATTACAGCATCTCTCTCTCTCCCTCCCTGCTGCAATCGCTCCCAAGAAGACACATTAAACCTCCCTGTGCCAAGGGATCGGATCAGCCTCTCACTCAGGCAGCAGGGACTGGGCAGCAGCACTCGCCTGTCCGTGCCCTGGCAGGGCTGAGCAAACCCCCCCAGCCTGCAATTCCCCTTCCCTCCTCCTCCTCCTCCTCCTCCTGCCGCACCACGGCACAGGAACTCTGTCCCAGAGCTGGGGAGCACCAGATACCCCACCTGGACCTCAGCCACCTCCCACCGGCCCCTCCCTGCCCAGAGAATGCTCCAGTGCGGCTCGGTGTGGGATCAGCTCAGCCTGCTCCCGGTTTGCTCCCAGTCTGCTCCCAGTTTGCTCCCAGGCTGCTCCCAGGCTGCTCCCACAGAACTGAACCAGCCCCGGTGCTCCCAAGCCCCCTCCCCGGTGAATCCATGATGCCCTTCTAGCCCAGCCCTGTCCATGGTGCTGCCACGCTGTCAGGTCGTGCCCCATGTCCTGGTGGTTCCGCCACCCACTTTGCATCCCTGGGCACCTTTCCCGGGAGGAGTTCCCAGCTCAGACTCTCTGAGTTGCTCCCAGAAGGCACGACCTTGCTCTGGGTCTGATGAAATTTCATCCCATGGCTCTGGTGCTCCTCCCCAAGGTCACCTCCCCTTCCTCACAGGTCCCCAAACTCTCTGGAATGTGGCAGCTCTTACACAAGGGCCTTATTGGGAATATCGAGCTTAGGGAGCCCCAGGATGGGACAACCCTCCTGTCACACCATCAGTCACCCCTGGCAGGGTCCCCAGTGTGAGTCCTGCCCGTTCCACGGGCACCACCTGCTTGGGAGTCACAGACCAGTGTGCTGGTGCCAGGTCAGACTTGTGCTGGGCTCCTGACTGGTTTGTTCACCCAGTTTGTTGTGCCCACCTGCACTGGAACCTCCCTGTGCATCCCAGTGCTGCTGGATTTCTGGGCTCCCTTCCCCCTGGGCTGGCACTGGCTGGGACTGGTATGGGGCTGGAGCTCGTTCTGTGGTCTCTGAATGCTTTTATGAAGTGCTGAGTGCAGGAAAACAGCAAACCACGAGAAGGGGCCGCGCTGCTGCAGGGAGGAGACACCCGAGCTCCTGACAGCCAGCCTGGATGGCTCCATCCCACCACCCTGCACTGGGGCTGCTCCTCAGGACCACCAGCTCCATCCCACCACCCTGCACTCGGGCTGCTCCTCAGGACCACCAGCTCCATCCCACCACCCTGCACTGGGGCTGCTCCT
>JAJPCS010000362.1:97640-113463 GCA_021164005.1 Willisornis vidua nigrigula
GGGGGTGCCCTGTGTGGGCAGGGGGGCTGGCCCGGGGGTGCCCTGTGTGGGCAGGGGGGCTGGCCCGGGGGGTGCCCTGTGTGGGCAGGGGGGCTGGCCCGGGGGTGCCCTGTGTGGGCAGGGGGGCTGGCCCGGGGGGTGCCCTGTGTGGGCAGGGGGGCTGGCCCGGGGGTGCCCTGTGTGGGCAGGGGGGCTGGCCCGGGGGGTGCCCTGTGTGGGCAGGGGGGCTGCCCATGCCCAGCCCACTCAGCCCCACGTGCCCCTCACTCGCAGATATTTGAGTCTCAGCGCATGAAGTTCTCCGAGATCCCCCAGCGGCTCCACGCGCTGCTGATGCCCCCGGAGCCCATCATCATCAACCACGTGATCAGGTGGGGCTGCCAGGGAGGAGGGGGCAGGGGTGGGCGAGGCTGGCACGGCAGGATGGTGTCAGACAGCCTGGTTTGCAGCAGCAGCAGCTCCCGTGGTGCCTGTCCCTGTTCCTTTGCTCAAGGACAGGCTGCTCTGCTACCACATCCCTCCTCTCCAAAGGCTTTCCCACATCCCTGCTGTCCTTTCCTTGGAGCAATCACTTCTTGTGCTGCAGAGCCATCTGTGGAGCTTTGCTGCTCTGGGGGCTGAGGCTGACCCTGGCATGGCTGGTCCCTGTCCCTGCCTGCAGTCCATGTGCTGCAGCATCCCAGAGGAGCTGCATTTGCTCCTTGAGCTATTTCTTGAGCTACTCCCAGATTTTGGCCTTTTTATTGACCTACTAACTGGTTTTGGCTTCTCTCTTGAGCTGCTCCCTGATTTTGCCTTCTTGTGGCTGTCCCCAGTGTTGACCCAAATGACCAGAAGAAAACAGCCTGCTATGACATTGATGTGGAGGTGGATGATACCTTGAAAACCCAGATGAATTCCTTTCTGCTCTCCACAGCCAGTCAGCAGGAAATTGCTGCTCTGGATAACAAGGTAGGAAAAGCTCCCTCTGCTCTGCTCTCCTCGTTGCTGGGCAGGGCTGTGTCCCTGGAGCAGATGAGCCCAGATAGGACAGGAGTGTTTGGGAGCTGGAGGGGGATCAGCCATCCTGACAAACACGTGGCTGCACCTGGAAGTGTATTTAAAGCAAGTGATCTGTGGGAAAATGGGATAATACTCAAAGCAGGAAAGTGGGAGCTGGAAATCCTGACAGGGGTGAGTCAGCCAGGGAGTGTAACCGTTTGCCTTCATGTGTTGGGTCTCCTGATGTTTGTGACCTTCCTCCTGCTCAGTTCCATCTCATGTTTGTCTCCCTCAGATCCACGAAACGATCGAGACCATCAACCAGCTGAAGACGCAGCGCGAGTTCATGCTGAGCTTCGCCCGGGACCCTCAGGGCTTCATCAACGACTGGCTCCAGTCCCAGTGCCGGGACTTGAAGGTAAAGGCTTTGTCTGGTGTGGAAGGTGGATCCACTCACACGCTGCCCTCGTTACCACGAGCTCCCACAGAGACACACAGGCAATTTCCTGCTTGGAAAGCGAGACTGCAGTCAGAGTCAGGCACAAAAACGTGACCTGAGTGCACTGAGAGGAAAGGGGAGGGTTTGCTCAGCACAGCCAGAGCTGTTGCACTCCCCGAGCCGTGGTGTCCTTTGTGCTCTGCAGACAATGACTGATGTTGTGGGGAATCCCGAGGAGGAGCGGAGAGCCGAGTTCTACTTCCAGCCGTGGGCACAGGAGGCCGTGTGCCGATACTTCTACTCCAAGGTGGGTGTCCCTGGCAGGGGCCCCTCTCCACACCTGGCACTGCTGGGGGAAGGGGGGACGTGCCCCCTGTCCTGGTTTGAGCTCAGCCTCTCCCAGCTGGGCGCTGCCCCCCCAGGGGTGTTCCAGCTGCGCTTTGGCTTCCCCTGCAGGTGCAGCAGCGGCGGCAGGAGCTGGAGCAGGCGCTGGGGATCCGGAACACATAGACGGCCCTGCTCCTCCCCAGGCAGGAGCACCACAGCTGGTGGTGCAGACAGAGCTGCAGAGCTCACTGTCCCAGCTCACAGAGCCCCGCTCTGGCAGCGAGGCCCGGCTCACCCATCCTGGCGTTGTCCCTGCTGGGGCAAGTCCAGGACCCCTGGGCCCTCGTGGGCTGTGACAAGCAGGCAGGCTCCAACGAGCACACATTTCTACCTGGTTTTCTTCCTGACTGTTGCCTTGCCAGTCCCAAGGCTTCCACGAGCCTCCCCGTGACTGCCCGTAGTGTCCCCAGTAGCCAGAGTGAGTGGGAGCCCTCCCTGAGCCCGTCCCTGCCCAGCCACTGCTGGCTGTGCCCCTCTGGGAGCCTGGCTCTGCTCTAAGGTGTGGCTGGGCAATGCCCTGCCACGTGTTACACCCGTGCCAGGTGCTGTCGGGGCAGGATGCCCCGAGCTGACTGACATACCTCCCTGCCCCGACCCCTCCTCGGAGGTGCTGCTGCACTGGGCTGCCCCACAGGTCACTCTCCTCCTTCAGGAAGTTCCTGGACTGTGTAGAGAATTGCTTCTTCCCCTCTCCCTTTTTCCCTGCCCTGTTCCCTTGGTGTTCTGTGATGGACTGTCCTAGGCTGGGCTCGGAGGGGGACGAGGCGTCCGTTTCCTGCAGGGATGTGGAATGGTTGGAGTGATGCAACTGCGCCTCAAACCCCTCCCTGTGGGTTCCAGCACACCACGAGGCTGTTTGTTTTCCCTGGAGCTGGGAGGGGCTGCAGCAGCTGCCTGGAATGGTGCTCAGCGTCGTGGGCTCATTCCTTTGGCACAGTTGTCCTGTGTCCCTTGCTGTGGGGACCAGAGGCTCCTTCGTGTGGATCAGGACAGTCCTTGGGAATGGACATTTTCCCAAGCATGTGTGAGTTGTTACCAGGTGTTTCTGTGCCGAAACTCCTGTGGGTTTTAGTCAAGTGTAGGTCATGGGGCCGCCATAGGGCCCAGCATGGTTCAGGAATGTACAAATAGGTTTTCTCTGCTGTGGGGAGCAGCAGCCCCGGTGCCTCCTCATGGGATGAGGATTCCTGGTGGTGAGGCTTAGGAGAATGAAGTGGCTCCTCTCCAGCCCCATCCCGGTGTTTGTGCTCGGGACCATAATGCAAATGGACTCGAAAGCTGGTCTGACTCTTGGAGTAGCTGCAGGATCATGTTAGTGCCGAGCCCTCCCATCCCACCCCGCGGTGGCTGCTGAGTGGGAGCACCGGGGTGGCCCCTCCTGCCCCCTGTGTCCGTGTCCCTCCCTGTCTGTGAGTAATAGACTCTCGACCTCCCATCTCCTCTGCCCTTCTGAAATGCTCCCCCGTGGCACTGGGGTGAAGGTCTCGGTGCTGGAGGAGCAGCCCCTGCCTCCTCAGGGGACCCCACGGGAGGGATGCGAGTCCTGTGTAGGCAAACGTAGCTGTTGCAGAGAAACTGCTTTTCTTAATATTACGGTTTTTTCCATGGACCAAATTTTTTTTTGTACTGTATCCTTGTAGACGTCACCCAGTTTTAATAAAAGACTCCTGTGAAGGAAGCTGTGCTCCTCCTCCGTGCTGGCAGCTCGCTCTGTGCCCATGGGGGGTGGCACTCAGTGGCTCGTCAGGGAAGGGACAGGATTATCTCCACTTTCCTTTTTTCCCTTTTCCTTTTCAAAGCCAGATGGGTTAAGTGGCTGGAGAGAAAATGTTCCTCATATTTTGGCCTTTTTTAGCGAGCCCTCCCTGCATGGAGGGATCTCCCAGCTCTGCTAAGCCTTTGTAAAGTGCTTTTGTGGTAAACAAACGAACTTGAGCAAAGCTGGAAATCCAGTGGCCAGAGCTAATGAATCCCGTGGCCACGGCCTTGGGCAGCCTGGGGGGGCCCCAGGGGAGCTGGGCAGAGTCTGGAGCAAATGTACTAAAGTTTACTGCAAGGGTTTATAAAATGATGCAAAAGGGAATTATTCCCTTTGCCCTGCTCGTTTATAGAACTGTAACTGCCTTGCAGCAAACCTGGGACACCCCAGGGCAAGGGAGGGATCTCTGTCGGGGGCGATGCTGCTCCCTCGGCTACAGCCAGTCCTGGGACTGCACCGGGAGGTTCCTACTCCTTAACGGGGAGGGAGGTGGCACCGAAATCTTTATGCAGGAAAAGCGGGAGAGGCTCAGCAGGCACAACTCAGACTTCGTGGGGGGCTGCAGGTTCCTGCGGGGGAGCAGCTCCGACTTCTGTGAGCAGGGACAGCACCCAGGGAATGGCTGGGGCTGTGCCAGGGCAGGGACAGGGCACAGGGAATGGCTGGAGCTGTGCCAGGGCAGGGACAGGGCACAAGGAATGGCTGGAGCTGTGCCAGGGAGGGTTAGGGGGGATCTCAGGAAAAGGTTCTTCCCCCAGAGGGTGGTGGGCACTGAAAAGGCTGCCCAGGACAGTGGGCACAGCCCCGACCCTGCCACAGCACCAGGAGCGTTGGGACAACGGGACAGAGACAAGGTGGGATTGTTGGGGGGTGTGTGCAGAGCCGGGAGCTGCTCTGGCAGATCCTCGTGGGGGGATATTCCCTGGGTCTGACTCCCCACTGCGAGCTCTGCGGGGGTCGGAGCGCCCCCGGGGGTGCCCTTTGCACCTGCCCCGCAGCCCCCGCGGGCGAGGCGGGGCCGGGGGCGGGCGGGGGCCGGACCTGCTCCGGGAATAGCCCGGCGGGGCCGGCCCGCAGTGCCCGCAGTGCCCGCGCCATGGGGGGCAAGAGGGTGTGCGTCGTGGGCTCCGGCAACTGGTGAGTGCCGGGCACCCGGGGCCCCTGGGTGGGCACAGCGCGGTCCCTGTCCCCTCTGTCCCCTCTCTCACCCCTGTCACCCCCGGTGCCCCCCGCTCCACCAGGTCACAGGGTGCCCTGTGCTGCCCTGTCCCTCCTGTCTCTCCCGGTGCCCCCTGTCACTCCCGTGCTCCCCCGATGCTCCCCCGGTGCCCCCGTGCCCCCCAGTGCCCCCCGTGCCCCCCGGTGCCCACGGCCCCGCTGTGCCCTCGCAGGGGCTCTGCCATCGCCAAGATCGCGGGCGCGAACGCGGCGCGGCTGAGCAGCTTCGAGAACCAGGTGAACATGTGGGTGCTGGAGGAGCAGGTGGGCGGCCGCCCCCTCACCGACATCATCAACACCGAGCACGAGAACGTCAAGTACCTGCCCGGCCACAAACTGCCCCCCAACGTGGTGAGAGCGCTGGGGCAGAGCCCGCGGGTCGGGGGCTGTGGGAAGGGACGGGACGGACCCGGCTTTGTGGGTCGGGGGCGCTGGGGCAGCCCCGGGTGGGAAGGGATGGGATAGACCCGGCTTTGTGGGTCGGGGACACCGCAGCAGCCCCGGGTGGGAAAGGACGGGATGGACGGGGCTCTGCGGGGCTCGGTTACACCTCCTGCTGCTGACCTTGATCTGTGCCTGGTGAGCTGCAGCCCTGGCTGCTCTTGCTGCCCACCTTTGCCCCCCTCTGGCTCCCGCAGGCTGGGCTGGAGGCCATGTCGCTGCTCCGAGCTCTGCTCCAGCCCCCGTGCCCTGCCAGCCCTGGCAGGGACCTCGGCGCGGTGGCTCCGGGCCCCTCCTCACCTGCCAGGGACGCCGCAGCTTCCCCGTGCCTGACAATGCTCCTTTCAGGTGGCAGAGCCAGACCTGCTCAAAGCCTGTGCAGGGGCCGACGTGCTGCTGTTCGTGGTGCCCCACCAGTTCATCGGCAGCGTCTGCGACCAGCTCAAGGGCCACGTGAAGAAAGAGGCCGTGGGGATGTCCCTCATCAAGGTGGGGCAGCAGCAGCAGCAGCACTGGCTGGGCTCGGCAGGGGCAGCTGGAGGCAGCCTGGCTTGGAGCAGTCCTGGGATTTTGGAGCATAAATGGGCCCCGGGGTGGTGGGAGAGGGGGGCAGAGGCTTCAGGGGGTTTGGAGGTGTTGATGGGGAAGAGTGAGAGCATATGGGGGGTCTGTGAGGGGCAGGGCATGGCTCAGCGTGTTGGGATCAGAGTTGGAGACTTGCAGTGCAGGGAGGGTGGGACTGGGGTGGGGGGCAGTGCCCGGGAGGGGCTCACGGCTGCTGGCAGGGTGGGGATCACTCACAGGTTGGACCAGATCATCTCTGAGGTCTTTTCTGACCAAATCAAAGCTGTGGTTCTGTGATCTCTGCTGCTCGTTGTCTCCCAGGGCGTGGATGAAGGACCAGATGGGCTGAGGCTGATCTCAGACATCATCCATGAGAAACTGGGCATAGAGATGACCGTGCTCATGGGGGCCAATCTTGCCAATGAGGTGGCAGAGGAGAAGTTCTGTGAAACCACCATTGGTAAGGAGCCAATGCCCCTCCTCGCTGTCAGCCTTCCTTGTGCTGAGCAGGAAGAGGCAGAGCGTGGGCACGGTGCAGATCAAACAGCTGCTGCCCCCGGGAGCTGCCCTGCTCCCTGGGAAGGCAGGGGACTCCCTGGGAGCTGGCTGAGCTCATTCCCAGTGCTTGTGAGGGGATCAGTTGCTTTGTTAACAACGGAGTTGTGTGGCTAAAAGTTCCTCCCAGCACGGACTCGGCACCACACACCGTTCCTGGCACAAATTAAAGGGGTGGCCACCAAGAGGCCCTTCAGGAGTAATTCCCATCCTTCATTTCCTTGGGATGCTCACCTGGATCTCACATTATTGCCAGCCAGGGCTGCTTGCAAGTTGATCTGGTGACGTTCCAACACCCTCCACACTGCTGGGAGCCGTGCACAGGGCCAGAACCAACAGCACAGTTCGCTGGGTCAGAGGTTGTGGGATTCAAAGTGTCTGTGTTTTATCAAACAACAACCATCACGCTGGGCAGGAGGCTCAGGGGTGGAACAGCCCACATGGCCCCACAGCAGCAGGGAGGACACCAGGCCCCAACCCCAAATCTGCAGCCTTTGAAGATGCCTTTACCCTGCTGGGCATGTCATTTCTGTCCTGCTTGACACAGCAGCAGGGATTGTCCCTGTGCTCTGGGAATGCCAAGGCTGAATGGTGCTTCTCTCTCAGGCAGTGTGTGCCTGGCTCTTTGTGGACCTGCAAATGTTTAGCAATGTCCATCGGTTGGGCAATAAATTCCTCTCCCTCGATGAGCTGCAGGAGGGAGCATGATCCTACCTCAGGGTCTCCCCATCATCTTCCTCCTCCTCCTTTTGTCTCCTCAGGCTGCAAGAACATGCAGCACGGGCAGATGCTGAAGGAGCTGATGCAGACCCCCAACTTCCGTGTGCGGGTGGTGCAGGAGGCCGACACCGTGGAGATCTGTGGGGCTCTCAAGGTGGGTCTGCAGGGCTTGGGGGGCACAGCCTGGGGGGCTGAGGGCTCTGCAGGAGCTCTGGGGAGAGGCTGCCAGGGGAAGGAACCGAGACTTTGGGGACAAAAGCCACACTTCAGAGGGACCTTGTGCTTGTCTCCTGCTGCTTGGAGGGACGCTGGGCACTGGCACAGGCAGGAGCCCGTGCTCAGGATGTCACACACACCCCTGGTGGGCTCAGCAGAGCCCTGAGCTCCCATGGGAACGGCTCCCTCCGCTGTTTTCCAGAACGTGGTGGCCGTGGGAGCCGGTTTCTGCGACGGGCTGGGCTATGGTGACAACACCAAGGCTGCCGTGATCCGCCTAGGGCTGACGGAGATGATTGGCTTTGCCAAACTCTTCTGCAAGGGCCCCGTCACGCCCTCCACCTTCCTGGAGAGCTGCGGCGTCGCCGACCTCATCACCACCTGCTACGGCGGCCGCAACCGCAAGGTCGCCGAGGCTTTTGCCAAGACTGGGAAGGTGAGTGGGGCTGTCAGGGCTGGAGCTCAGGTAAAGGCTCTTCCCTCAAAGGGTGGGCACTGACCAGGCTCCCCAGGGCAGGGGTCACGGCCCCAGGGCTGCCAGAGCTCCAGGAGAGTTTGGGCAATGCCCTCAGGGAGAAGATGGCACTGTCAGGGCTGCGGGTGCAGCTCCTCACTCACTGCTGGGTTGTTTCAGTCCATCGAGCAGCTGGAGAAGGAGATGCTGAATGGGCAGAAGCTGCAGGGGCCCCAGACATCTGCTGAGGTGCATCGGATCCTCAAGAGCAAGAACGTGGTGGAGAAGTGAGTGCTGGAATCTCTGTCTGCTCCCCCGGGGTGGGGCTGGGACACCCCCCTTGGTGTCTCTGCTGCTCCGGGCAGTCCGTGCACTGCCCACCCCACACCAGCTGGGCAGGATTCCTGCTGGACAGGGCACAGTGCCACTGTCCCACCTGCTCCTGCGTGTCACCACAGCAGTGGAGGTGCTCTGCCTCTGCCAGCCGTGGTGACTTTGTCCCCCTGCCCACAGGTTCCCCCTCTTCACTGCTGTATACAGGATCTGCTATGAGGGCAAACCTGTCACCGACTTCATCAAGTGTCTGCAGAACCACCCTGAGCACATGTGAGGGGCTCTGCCAGGCACACAGGGAGCTCCTGCCTACACCAACATGCTCTGCTGCCACAGCTTTGGACAGAGTCTGGGTCTCCTGGGAGCCTTTGCAGGATGCTGGAAGGGCAGAGGTTCCCTCACCCAGCCCTGGACACTGCCAGTCTGAGCCTGGCACAGAGGTACCTGCTGACCTTCTCTCTGTGAAGGGCTTGTTTAGTTTCTGCTGTTCTCTATGGTTTGCCCTGAATGGGGCTGAGCATTTTCCTCCTTCCCTTCCCCTTCCTGTTGCTGTGGTGGGTTCAGGCCTGGGAAGGACTCTGCAGTGATCAGCTCGGGCTGGGCACTGCCTGGGAGACAAATACTATCCCAAGTCCTCCCTCTTAGCCCCCTGGGGCCACTCTGGGTGACACCAACCCTTCCCTGCCTGCTGCTGTATTTGGTTTCTCTGTCTGGTGGAGAGGGCACAGTCCCTTGCCAGGCTCCCCCTGCTCCGTGAAGCTCCTCAGGACTCCCAAAGGTGCTGAGAACCCCTTTGTAAGCAGCAGCACCAGCACAGACAGTGGCATTCTTTGCCACCCTGCCATGTGCTGCTTCCCAAGCCACCCCAGCTGCTCCTGCTGCCCCAGTGCTCCCCAGAGGGGCACCTGGGAGCTTGTTTGTTCAGAGCTTTTCCTCTCGCAGTCCCACCTGGCCCCTGCCCCTGGGAACTCCCCCGTTGCCACAGCTTTGCTCGTGCTCATTCCATGCCCATTGACTTCTCTCCCTGTCTGTTTTCCTCTGGGGCTTGGCACTGCAGGGACCAACTGCCCCCAAGTCTCTGTGACCCCTGGCACGTACCCGCAGAGCCAGGGGTGGGTACAGGGCACCTGGGTCATGTTGCTGTTAAAGAAATGATCCACAGCCACTCTCTGGCTCACTCCAGCCTGTGCCTTGGCCTGTCTGCATCCCTGTGTGCCTGTCCAGGAGCTGAGGAGCAGGTCCCACATTTCCCTGCCATGGGGTGCAAACTGCCCCCTGGCACCGAGGCAGGAATGGGCATGTGATCCACGACAGGTACAGGGAGATTCTCAGAATTCCAGGACAGGTCTCAGGCCTCACGCTGGGCCTTTGAAACGTGCCCCTTGTTCAGCCGTGCCACGTGTCCCTCTGCAGCTGGCGGTGTTTGCTCAGGCAGCGAGGCCAGTGGTCACTGGTCCTGCCTGGGCTGGAGTGCAGGAGCGCTGCAGGGCTCCCCGTGCCCCCGTTCGGTCCCAGAGCCGCGGGGGCTCTGATGGGCAGTGTCACTTCAGAATGACAATAAACATGTTGAGGAGAGGGGAGATGCTGCTCCTTGTTCTGCGGCTCCGTGCGTGGCTTGGTTGGGTTGGTGCCTGCTGGACTCGCCCAGTGCTCAGAGCGGGGCACTCCCTCCTCACTCTGCACCTCCCGTGCTGTCCCAGAAACAGCCACGGTGTCCCTGCAGGTCCCCGTTTATGTCATACAGTGTCCCACTTGCTTTGTCTCAGCAGCAGTTCCAGGATTAAAGTTTGGCCACAGGACCTCGGTGGGTCAGGACAGCAGCGCTGAGTCGGGGCCAGAGCCCTCCCCTGGGGCTGCAGGAGCCGGGCCAGCCCCCCCTGTGCCCACACCTGGGGCTGCAGGAGCCAGGCCAGCCCCACTGTGCCCACACGCCCCGGGCCTCCCCTGCTCTGCTGTCTTTGCTCCACACGCCGTGGGGTTTCATTCATCTCGTCCCAGCTGCTTTTCCCAGCCCCTCCTCGTTGCTGTGTCTGGAGGTGCCTCATACCGAGTGTGACCTTTCCAGGCTCCGCGTCCTCCGCTCTTGCTCGCGAGGGGAATTCAATCTGCTGGCACTGCACTTGGGTCTGTGCCTTTTATTAGCCACGATTCCTCACCAGGAGCTCTGCGACCTTTAAACACAGCCGAGCTGTGGCACAGGGAGAGATCCTGCTCTGCTGGGGACCCTCACTGAGCCTGCAGGGGGGAGAGAGGAGGGCCAGGGAGGAGAGAGGAGGGGCAGGGGGGCAAAGGAGGGCCAGGGGGGACAAAGGAGGGCCAGGGGGGGACAAAGGAGGGCCAGCGTGTTCCTGCAGGGCTGGCACAGCTTGAGGCTCCCTCTGTCTCCAAGTCCTTCAGGAGTCCAAGTGTTTGGACACGTGGCTCGTGCAGGATGGGGGGTCCCTGAGCTCTGCCCCCTCTGTCAGCACCTGCAGCAGGATCCATCCAGCAGGGATTTGGTGGGAAGGAGGGTCCCTGAGCTCTGCCCCCTCACTGCCATCAGCACCTGCAGCAGGATCCATCCCGCAGGGATCTGTGTGGGAGCTCCTCGCAGGTGGAAGTACTTTGTGCATCCTCCTCTTCCAGGATTTTCTGGCTCTGGCAGGACCTGCTGGGATTGGGACACTGCTGAGTCTCACCTGGGGGGACCAGCACAGGGATCAGACACCCCACACTGGAGCTGGAGCTCCTGAGCTATAAAAAGTCTTCCCTTTGCCATTTGGAATTATGTTCTGCAGGCTCAGCACATCCCGGGGAGCTCCAGAGAGCCCTGGATGGGGCAGGGCTGGCCCAGCACATCCTGGGGAGCTCCAGAGAGCCCTGGATGGGGCAGGGCTGGCCCAGCACAGTCCTGGGGAGGTCCAGAGAGCCCTGGATGGGGCAGGGCTGGCTCAGCACAGTCCTAGCACTGGGAAGGAGCTCTGGGATGGGAGCGGCTGCCAGGGGGGATTTGGGGTGGAAGGAGGGGCTGGGGGCACAGTGGGACCCTCAGGATGGCCCCGGGACCCCCAGGGAGGCACCAGGGCCTGTGGGAGGGTATTGGGGTCACTGGGAAGGCACTGGGACCTTTGGGAAGGTTGTGGGGCCCTCAGGTTGGCACTGGAGCCCTTGGGAAAGCGCTGGGATCTTTGGGAAGGTATTGGGACTCTCAGGATGGCACCAGCCCCCCTGGGATGGCACCAGGATCCCCAGGATGGCGCTGGAAGCCCTTGGGAAGGCACCAGAGTATTGGGGAAGGCACTGGGACCCTCAGGATGGCACCACACACACCACCAAGCCCCGGGGCTGCAGGGAGGGGTCAGGGCGGCCTCAGCTCCATCCCTGCGTGGCCAAGGCCCGTCTCCTGAGGGCACCTCGTGCTGGCAGAGCCGTGTGGGCAGCGCCGGGGCCGGCAATGGCGACAATGGCGGCGTCTGAGGGTCCCTGAGGGAGCCGCCGCCAGGGGGCGCCAAGGGCACCGCGCGGGCTTTCCCGCGCCCGTGGGCGGTGCCACGTGACGCGACACACGTGACTGCCCTCCCTGCGCACGTGACGCCACCGGGACACGTGACACGGGACGGGAACGGGACGGGAGAGGGTGAGGAGGGACGGGAGAGGGTGAGGAGGGACGGGAGAGGGTGAGGAGGGACGGGATGGAACGGGGTGGGGTGGGAATGGGATGGGACGGGATGGGGTGGGGATGGACAGGGCGGCAAGGCTTGGACCGGGGGGTCTCCAGGGGCCCCTCCCAACCCTGGTGGCTCTGGGGCTCCCTCCCAGGCACGCCATGGTGTCGGGCAAGCAGCTGGCAGACTTTGGCTACAAGGCTTTCTCGGGGTCCATGATGCTGCTGACGCTCTACGGGGGGTACCTGTGCAGTGTCCGCGTGCACCGATTGCTGCGGCAGCGCCGGGAGCGCCAGGAGAGCGCGGCTGGAGGGCAGAGCTGAGCCTGCCCTGGGGCTGGGACCTGCCCTGGGTCCTGCCCTGGGTCCTGCCCCAGAGCTGAGCCTGCCCTGGGGCTGGGACCAGCTTGGGACCTGCCCTCGGACCTGCCCTGGGACTGGGACCTGCCCTGGGACTAGCATGGGACCTGCTCCAGATCTCAGCCTGGTCGGGGATTGGTCCTGTATCCAGCTTGGGACTGGCCCCACAACCTGAGCCTGGCCTGGGACTGGCCCTGGCAGCTGCACCTGGACTGGGCTGGGCTGGGGGGTCCCCAGTGACCCACCCACTGCCCCCCAGGCTGGGGCAGGGAGGTGGAGCTCAATAAAAGCCGTGTGAAAGCAGCCAGGTGTGGGGCTGTGTTTGTGGTGCCTCCCAAGCCATGAACTCACAGACTGGTTGGGTTGGCAGGGACCTTAAATACCACCCAGTTGCACCCCCTGCCAGGGGCAGGGGCACCTTCCACTCACCCTCCACCTCTGCTCTGCTCTTCCAAGTTCAACCCAAACCCATGAGAAAAGAGGAGGAAATCAAATCCAACTCCTCCCTCCACAACCCCAAGATCCTGACATGTCTCCACCCAAATGTGAGATGAAGAATCTGATCTTTAAAATTCCCAGTCTCTACATTTGTACACAGCAATAAAAACGTTGCAGTACAGACTGGACAGGTTGTGTTCCCCTCCCTGCCCTTTCCCTCGCTCTGCCCTGTGCAGGACTCCAGACATTAAAGGATTTCTGCACTTCCACAATACTCTTTATTTAAGGATTTCTCAGTTTGCTTTTCCTGCTGTGTTAAATCAGCCTCTAAATCACAGCACAAGTGTTTGGCCCATGGTAATATCAACACAGATTTATCACAGGGCCAAGTTCTCCAGCCTATGGAATTACACCTGGAAGGCCCCAAACAGCCCAGGAATCTAAGGCAGAACACACTGCTCAGCCTCAAACCCAAAGACACTCCTGAACTGGTGTCCTTTGAGGTTAAACAGATCAATGTTCTGCCTTGGGACCTGCTTTGGTTGCACCTTCAGCCCAACGTTGTGCAAAACAGAAATTCCTCCTGGAAAACAAAGCAGGGGCCGAATCCCCCAGTCCTCTGATCCACTTCCTCCAGATGAAACACCTCACCCCAAGTTTCTGAAGCAACTTTTAATCAGAGATAAGAGTAAACAACAGTATAAAATGGTAACAAGTCGAGAAGTTTCCAAAATTCTGCTCCTGATTGACCGTTCCGTTGCCCCCAAGTACCATTGAGTAAAAAAGAAGCAAAGCCCACGGTGTGGCTGCTCTTCAGCCTCAGGTTCCTCCTCAGTGGCGGCATCAGAGCAGCAACATTCACTTCTGTCTCGAAATACAGGACCAAAACTTCTTATTTTCTGGAGGGTCAAACCCAGCCCTCCCGTTCTGATCCTCCCTCTGATCCCAGCTTAGCCAACTGGATCCAGGAGGTCTGGAAAAGTCTTCAAAAACCACAATTTGCAACAGGAAAAAAACCCCCACACAACAATTTAAAAGGCCTGGATTGTGCTGGTTGTCTCAGGGGCAACAAACCACCCTCCTCCCCCCTGCTGAAGGCTTTGGGCAAGACTTCAGAGGGGTTTGCAGCACCAAAAGAGGCAGCAGACGCTGGGCCTGGTGGCAGCAGAGCTGAGCAGCACCCCGGGGTGGGGCAGGACAGCCCAGACCGGGCTGGGCAGAGTCTCTGCCTGTGCCAGGGCAGTGTGGCCGTGGGGGCTCTGCAGTGGGAGCTGCCCGTGCTCTGCAGGGGCCTCTGGAGTGGGGCTGAGCCCTCCACGCCTGCTCTGCCTCCAGCTGGTCCCAGGAAACACCAGTTTGTCACAAACAAAGACACCTCTGCAAACATCAACAGGGTTTTGGGGGGGGTTTTTGGTTGTACTTGTGAAGTACAGAATGGCTGGAGTGGAACCCCCAGCTCTGCTCCTGGCCTGGCCCTCAGCTCGTCCCTCCTGCCCCACAGCCCCTGCCTGGCCAGGGGGGCTGGTCTGGCTCTGCTGGAGGTCTCTGGGAAGGGGGTTTGATTAAAGATCACTTGGGAATGTGGAGCTCAACACAACTAGATATGGAGAGAGAAGTCCATGCCCACCGAGGGCCAGCCCAGGGCCCTCCTTACTCCTCCCCTGCCCACTGGGCAGTGGCCACGTGGCCATTGAGGCGGTTGGAGCCGTTGCTGGACGTGCTGAGAAGTCCTTTAGTGCTGTTGGAAGTGGCCTCCTCCTCCTCAGAGCTGCTCTCCACGTCACTGCGGTCGTCCTTGGACACCTGCACGTGCCAGGGGAGGGGGGACAGGGACAGGGGAGCAGAAAACACCAGTCAGGGGAGCAGAAAACACCAGCAGGGGTTGTGGCCCGTGGGCTGAACCAGCTCCAGGCACAGCCACCTCCTGCATTTGAGCCTGGATGGGCTCCAGCTCCCAAGGAGGATCCTGCCATCACTTTAGAACAAGCCACAGACACAGAATGACAATTTGGAGAAATGAGTTCCATGTTCCAAACACTGAGGGCCCTTCACTCGCTGTGCTCTCACCAGATCAGAGAACTCTCCAGATCTGGGCCTGTTCTTGCCTTCCAACTGCTCCACTCTGCAGGGGTTAAAGGCCATTTTTCTGAACCATTTGCTGTGACTCAAAGATTTCCCATGCCACAACTCCCAGTGGGTACAATGCCCAACACCCCGGAGTGGATCAGCCTGAGAGAACATTCTGTCCTCCAGGGAGCAGCTTTGCTGCTTTAAAAATTAACCAGTTTTATTTATCACATCACTGCTCACACCAAGTGCCTCCCAATCCCACAGCTCTGCCTCATCCAGGAGATCCTACCCAGGGGCAGGAGCCTGTCTGGGCAGCAGGATGAGAACAAAGCAGGGTCTGCTCCAGCAAACCTGCTGGGAAGAGGAGGAACCTCATCCCAGACCTGCCAGCAGAGTTGTGAGCCTGGCTGCAAACCCAGGACATGGAGTTTGAACCTCTGCAGGGGGACTCTGGGGCCACGGGGGGACTCTGGGGCCACGGGGGGGACTCACTCTGGGGTCACAGGGGGGCCCTGCCCCAGCCCAAGGGGCCAGAAGGCAAAGGGCAGAGCCCACGAGCCTGGTCCCAGCTACAGACACAGCCCTGGGTGGTGGCAGGGGCAGAGGCCAAACCCAGGGCAGCTCCTCTCCCTCCTGCCCCTGCACAGCCCCCGTGAGCCCCACGTGCCTCCCCTCTGGCTCTCAGCTCCCCAAGGAGCCCAGGACTCCATCCCTGCTCTCCTCCAGTCAGGGCTGGGGCCTTCCAGCTGCAGGAAGAGGTTGAACTGCAGGAAGCTCTGGCAGGGAGCCAAGTGAAGTTAATGATCTCCAGGAGCTGGTTGGACCTTCTACCCCTTGCCAGAACTTTTGCTATCTGTCCCCACTCTCCTGCTGTGCTGGAAGTTCAAAAAGCCACTGGAAGGAAGCAGAAATCCCTGGAAATTCTTCTTGGTTTGGGGGGATATGGGACTGTTTTACTCCTTCCCACTGAAAGGAGGAGTTTTCTCCTGTCCTCTGCCCCTCAGTGTGGTGCTGGGGAGGAGCAGAGGCACAAATCAGAGTCTGTGGGTGTGGGAAAGCAGAAGGTGAAGGTCATGCAGGCAGGTGACAGGAGGGAAGATCAGCCCCCAGGACACTGCTCTGAGCTTTGGAAAAAACCTGCATTTTGGCACTTTTTCAGGAGCAGGGAGAGAAGGAGAAGGCACCAAAGCCCCAGGAGAGGGAGAGGAGGAGAAGGCACCAAAGCCCCAGGGACAGGGAGAGGAG
>JAJPCS010000362.1:173056-183614 GCA_021164005.1 Willisornis vidua nigrigula
CTGGATCAGGAGGTGTCCCCAAAGTGTCCCCCCACAGCAGGAGGTGTTGTGGCTGCTCAGAGGGACCTGGAGCTCATCCCCACCCTGGGCAGCCCTTCTAAAGCACAAACTCCACTTTGGTTGCTCTGTTTGATCTTTCTCTGTTAGTGTTGGCAATTTTAGTGCTCTTCATTCTCAATAATGTTTAGTTTGGAGTTCCTGAGGACCATCTGGACTTCCTGAAGGTGCCAGGACAGGTTGCTGGGGCTCAGCCAGGGCTGCTGCAGGTGGATGCTCAGGAGCAAACAGCACCTTTATCTCAGGAACTTTGGGGGTGCCTGGAGGGTAAGGCCCAGGACGGGGCAGTGGTGCAAGGCCTGAGGTTTCCAAGGCACTGGCTGAGTTGCTGTGGCTGTTGGTGTTTGTTTGGTGTTTGTTCAGACCTACCTGCAGTGTGGATGTGGGGGCTGAGGGAGCCTTTCACAGGGTGCATGGAGGGAGCCGAGTGTTGCTTTAATATCTTCAGACCTGGAGCAGTGAGGGCCGTGTGAGGGCTGTGTGAGGGCTGTGTGAGGCTCATCCTTTCACACAGTGATGTTTGGGCCTTGTTTCTCCCTCACAGACAGGACCTGGGTGCTGTTAACAACAATTTGGTGCCCTGGGAATATTGTTCAGTGCATTGAGGGAAGGTGGGACTGGCAGTGGCTGCTGGGGCTGTGCCCAGGTGGGTACCTGCTCCAATCCCCCCTGTTTGCTGGGGAGATGGAGGGGTGTGTGTTGCAGGTGGTGTTTCCTGGTTGGAGCTCCAGGCCTGGGGGAAGGACTGAGCTTTGCTGGCCTCTCCCGCAGCAGGTGAGGCTCCTGCCTTCCCTCAGCCTGACCCACAGTGTTCACACACCTCTGCCACAGGTGCCACCTTCCTGTGGCACGAACGTGGCTTTTCTGAGGGTGGCAGAGCCCCCCTGGGCACAGGAGGCCCTGCAGGCAGTGACCCTGCTGTGACCATCGCCATGGGCTGGAGTTACCCGGGACACTCCCAGCAGTGAAGAGTTCCCCGAGTTCTGCTGCTGCCCCCAGGGAGCTTCTCCCCGTCCAGGCTGAGCTCTGGAGGTGCCAGGGGACCCCTCTGAGGTGCCCACGCTGTGTCTGAGCCCCCAGCCCGGGGTCACCTCCTGCCTGTCCCCACCAGCACAAGGTTTCCCTGCACCACCTCCCGTGGCTTTGCTGACCTTGGGGTTTTTCCATCTGCTTACGTTTCCACTTCTGGGAAAGGTCTGGCTTCTCCCCTCACAAGTTTTGTTGAATTCTGCTCAGGATTTTTCACTTTGACTCCTTTTTCTTCTCTGCTCTGGGAAATCTGTCACAGGCTCTGGGTTAAGATTTTGGTTGCAGGATAATTTGGGTTAATATTAAAATCTCGTGCTTTAAACCTCTGAGCACTTGCATTTTGGTTGGCTTAATTGACTCTGGTTAAGTCTAATTTAGATGTAATTACAACAAGGAAAATATCCTTTGCCATCCTTTCCGAATGGGAATTGGCTCCAATAGTCGCTGTTTGGGCCTGGCTGGAGGAGGATCTTTGATCCACATGAGCTGAAAGAGGGGAGGCTGTGGCAGAGCCCAGGGCAGCTTTGTCAGCTCTGGATCCCAGCGAGGGCTCCAACCTTTGTCACTCTGTAAAGCTTTAACCTCGTCATGAAAGTTCCCGAGAGCAGCGGGAGGAGGGTCGAGCTGCGGCCAATCCCGGCGGAGCCTCAGCTGGACGGGCAGGAGGTGCGATTTGGCCCCCTCCTCTGAAGAGCCGCAGCTCCTGGGGCTCAGCACGTGGATTTCCCCAAAGCTGATGTGAATATGGGGCTCTTTATCCCCTCCAGACTGGGGGGGTTTGGTGTTAGAGGGGGACAGCAGGGCTGGGTGGGCAGGGCAGTGCTCAGAGCTGTGCAGGGCTGTGCTGCACCTTGTCACCTCCACACTGGGGGATTTTGGTGTTAGGGGTGGACAGCAGGGCAGTGCTCAGAGCTGTGCAGGGCTGTGCTCCACCTTGTGCCCTCCACACTGGGGGGGATATTCCTGTTAGAGGGGACAGCAGGGCTGGGTGGGCTGGGCTGGGTGGTGCCGAGGTCAGGGTTAGGGTTTCCACCTCCCTCAGGGTTTCCAGCATGAGGAGCAGCCCACACTCTGTTCCGGGTGTGTGTCCCAGCCATTGTGTTCATGGCCCATTCATCACTTACCAGCCCCAGTCCAGGCAGTTTCTGAGCCCTTCTCACCTGAGCTCTCAGAATTTCTGTGTTCCCTTCTGTGCCTTTGGGCTTTGCTGGGGTGAGGAGCATCATCTGCCACAGCAGGGGTTGCCTTTAGTCCTGATCCCCCCCAGGGGAGCAGCAACTGCCCCAGAAGTGTTTCAGTTTCACTTTATCACACTTACTCCTCCAAGTTACTTTCAGCCTGAGCTCAGGGCTCCCCTCAGAGATGTAGGTAGTGAGGCAGAGTTTATTTTTAGAAATGAATGAATCATCTCCTGGTTGTGTCTTGTCTCTCTCTGCTTTGATGGAAAGTAAATTCAGGGAACTGGGCCCTGCTGGGCCTGGGTGCCTGAGCACAGCCAGGCAGGCCCAGCAGCTGAGCACGTGGGGTTGGAGCTGCAGGGGCACAGCCTGGGGCTGCAGGAGGATCCTGGGGTTTCCTTCTCAGGTGGTTCTCCTGGAGAACTGCTCTGAAACCTGCAAAGGAAAATGTGTGTCCTTTCACCCTGATTTATTCCCAGTCCCTTCTGTTCCCAGCTCTGTTCTTAGGCTGAGATTAACGGGAGGGGAAGCCTGTTCTGTCTGAGTTAAGTCACTGTGTGTGGGGTTTGCACCTCAGAGCTTTGCAGAATTGTAGACTTGGTTTTGCCTCTCGTGGTTGTCTCGTGGCTGTGTTTGAGGCTTCTTGTCACCGAACTGGGGCTTGTCCTTGCGGTGAACAGCTTGGCATAAGGTGTGACCTTGGCAGAGGAATTATCTCTAAAGCTGTTGCAACTGCTTCCTTATCCTTGTGCTTTGTGTTTGAGGCCTGGTTGGAGCCACTCCTCAACTCCAGGGCCCAGGAGGCCGCTCTGACATGTCCAACCTCTTTCTCTGGGGGTCTGTGGGGACCAGTGGGTCAATGACTGTCACATTTTCAAGTCCAGCAGCTCTCAGGAGTGAAGTGGAGCCTCATTCAGTGGCTGGAGGATCTGTGTTAGTGGCTCATGGGGTGTTTGGCCTTCCTGGGGGAGAATTTTTGCCCAAGAGTGGGTTTGTTGTCTGTGTGGAAGGAGCAGAAGCCATTGCACTGTTCTGCCTCTGTGCTGCTGCTGGACTGTTGGGCTCCTCACCCCAACACCTCTGAGCAGCTCTGGGAAGGGACCTTGGAGGGCTCCATCTCGTGCTGTGGGGATGAGGCTTTCCCTGTCAGGTTCCAGGCTGGAATCCAGCAGTTCCTCTCTCTGTCTCACTGCCAACCCTCTCGCTCTGATTGTGGTCCTTGTTGCCCCGTCCCAAAGTGCAGAGGTCCCATTTTCTGCCCCCAGCGGGCTCTGCTGGTGGGTGAGTTTGTCTTGGCACCTGCAGACCTTTAATCTCCTTGGCTACAAGTCTAAGGAGAGCGTTAGAGTGCACTGCTGTAGGTAATTCCTGGGGGAATGGGGCAGGAGCAGGTAAGTTCAGGAGGGATCCTGGCACAGCACAGGGGGTGCTTGGTTAGTACAGATGTCACTGATTCCCAAAGTTCTGCACTTTCTGCTCCTTGACATATGTTTTTTTACCTTCCTTTCTAGGAAGGGGTCTGGAGGAGGGAAAATTTCCCTTTCTGGTGAAAGGGGACTGGAGCATTATGACAGTCAAGTCTTTAAAAGCTTATGAGTTCCCAGAGCCCTGGCCGGGAGCCGCTGCCTCCGCTGATGTTGTCGGATGTCAATAGAGAGAGGTTGAAGGCAACACTTCTAATGGAGGTAGAAACGAAATACTTGGAGAATACCAAGGATTTTCCTGTTTTGATTCATGAAAAATCACATAGGTGCTTAATAGCTGGGTAGACACTGAGATGTGGAACTCTAGAGACAATCACTAAATTCACCCTGTATTGTCTGGCTTGACCTGTGGGCCTCGTGAGGGCGGTTTGAGCTGACAGGGGTGTGGTCTCTTCAGCAGGTGACATCGAAGGGGGCTGGCCTGAACCCCAACGCCAAGGTGTGGCAGGAGGGGCCCCAGGGCAGCGGAGAGGCCGTGCCCCCCTCCAATGGCACGGAGCACACGTGGCAGGAGACGGCGGCGGGGACACCGGCCGAGGGTGAGGTGGCACCTGCTCGTGACACGTCCCTTGCTGGGGGACAGGAGGGGCACCCCTGGCTCTTGCCCTCGGGGTTGGCAGTGCTGGGGGAGCCCCAAGGATGAGATGGTTGTGAGGAAGCAGCGGGGGGGTTATGGAGGGGACGGGTCTCACCGGTGGGCTGTGTGTGGTTCAGGGGGTGTCAGAGCCCCCTGGGACAGGACCCCTGGGCAGGGACAGGACCCAGGGGCCCAGTGATGACCCAGTAACGCGCTAAGAGGGGACCAGGGTGCTCCGTGTGTGGAGAGGGACTCGTGACTTCGCTGCACTTGAGCACCCACTGGCCCCTGTGAACAGGACAATGAGCTCTGAGGGCCACCTGCAGTCCTGGGGAACACTGAGGGGCTGGGAGGGCTGTCGGGGCACCTGGGCTGGAGCAGGGGCTGCTCAGTGGCCCTGGTTTGCTCCTCTGCCCTCCCTCTGCTCCATCTCAGTCCTGTCCCATCCTGACCACATGGGCAGTGTCCCCCAGAGCTGAGTATTCAGTGGCTCTGATGTGGCTCTGGCTCGGTCCGAGGGGGGGCTGAGGTGGCTCAGAGGATGCAGAAGATTCCCTGCAAAACAGTTCAGTCAAAATTAGGGATAAAGAAGGGAGGATTCAGCCTGTGTGGCCCTGTCAAAGGTTTCTGGTAAGTCAGCAGAAGTGGGGAGCAGGCGCTGGGTTTGTGCTTTACTGACAGAAACTCGTTTGTCCCTTCCTAACAAAGTGCAGCCATCGTGGCAGTGTAAGCGATTTTCGTCCCCTGTGTTTGGGGACTTCACTTCAATACTTCACATTTCATGTGAAAAGACTCATTTTTAGATCCTCTGCCACTTTGGGGATCAGTTTCAGGATCCTTTATTTGCTTTTATGTGCTTGTTCCTGAGAGCCTGGTGCAAACCAGGAGAGCTTTCTGGAACTGGACAAGTGGGATGTTCTCTCCAATACAGAGAAACACAGACTAAGTTGAGACACCCTCAGTTACAGCAGTTTTGGGGGTTGTTTGAATGCTGAACTTTGCCCGTGGGAGCTGTCCTGGGGCTCACAGGGGTTTCCTGCTGCTGGCAGGTCACACAGAGCTCCCAGAGGACAGCTGCAAGCACTATGAGGTGATGTATCCCCCGTCCTGTGAGGCCACCAGGAACGGCTCCGGGGCCGATGAGGCCTCTGCCAACGGGATCGTCCTGGCGACAGAAGACCTGGGGTACCAAATCTATGAAGTGTCTGGTGAGTGCTGCAGCTCAGCCCTGCTGGCAGGGGCTGGGGGGGCCCTGGGTTTGCTGCAGCTGTGGGGGCCCGGGGGGAATCCTCACGTGTCCTTGGGTGTCCAGGAGGCTCCAACACTTGCCCAGGCAGGTGCAAACAGTGGGCCCAGAGTCGTGGTGAGGGTGTGTGGTCTGGGGGTTTTCAGCATCTGGGATGAGCTTCCCCTCTTGGTCCTGCCCAGAGGATTCATCCTTCCCCTGCCCCTGCTTGGTGCTGGTGTGGAACTGGGCTCTGATGGGGGCTGTGGTCCTTTCCAGGTGACGGCCCCTCCCCTGTGTCCACTGAAGACATCAGGGAATGTTTGAGGAAACAACTTGAGTTCTGCTTCTCCCGGTAGGTGCAGCCAACTCAGCGTGGTGTGAACCCCTTATTGAAATCCCTGGCAAATATTCCTGGCCCCACCATCTGTATAAAAACCCAAACCAGGATTTGCCAACGTGCTGCAGGAGCTCTGTGGCACCTTCCAGCTGTCCCAGTGTTGTCTGTGCATCCGTGTCCTTGGCTGAGGATGAGCCTTCTGTGCTGTGGAGTTGTGAGACCTGCAGATAATTCAGCTGTGTGTCACTTTGGCAGACCCTTTTTGCAGACCAACATGCAGAGCTCTGGGACTTCCATTAAGTTTTCTAAATTGCATTGCTCTGCTTTGGGTTGGTCTGCTGGGATTTGTGCCAGGAGAGAGAATTTGAGGGTGTTTTGGCTGTGGATGGAACTGGGGAATATTTAAGCCTTCAGTTATCCTGGTGTTTTGAGTCCTCTGTAAGTCAAGTTTAGGATTTTAATTCAATCATGATTTTTGTGTCTTTTTAGTGAGAACCTTTCAAAGGATCTGTACTTGATGTCTCAGATGGACAGTGATCAGTTTGTTCCAATATGGACAATTGCCAATATGGAAGGGATTAAGAAGCTGACAACAGATATGGACCTTATTCTTGAAGTTCTGAGATGTAAGTCTGAACAGAAATGAGTCAGTCTCTGGGCTGGTTCTGGCTCGTTGTGCTGGTCCAGGGCACAGGAACCTTGTTCTGCAGAGGTGGTTGAGTCAGAGGCTGTTCCAGCCTCCTGAATTCTCCTCCTCTGTTCCAAGTTCCACACCACAGTCTGTTCCTGGTGACATGTGCAGTGTCCCACTTTGCTGTTTGAATTTCAGCTTCTCCCATGGTACAAGTGGATGAGAGAGGGGAGAAAGTCAGACCAAACCACAAGAGATGCATCATCATCCTCCGTGAGATCCCTGAAACAACACCCATAGAGGTAAACACGGGCAAAAGGGGGGAATGAAACTTGGTCTTTGGGGAATTATCTTCAGCAGGGCCTCACTCAGCACCAGCACAAGGTCAGCTGGTGTTCAGTGGGGTTAAACAGGGATGTTTTTCTTATAAACCATATCAGTGATTTTTTCTGCCTGGGTGCGTTGTCAAAACAGCCAAAACAAAAACTTGGTGCCATTGTCCCTTCCCATTATTTACCACCCTATTTGAACCTTCTTAAGTAAACTCTTTTTTTTCCACCAAAGCTGAGCTGGCCTGGCCTTTCTGGAAGGAAGTTTGAACTGGTTTCTTCTCAGACCCAAAAATAAATCAGTGCAGGGCATAACTTGGAATTGAGGCAGAATTTCTGTCACAGCAGTAACTTTACTTGAAGTCAGGCTGTTGTTTTGGCAGCAAGAAATGTTACTAAACATTTCTCATTGATTGTGCCCCAGCAGGAGCTGAGCTCATTATGTTCAGGGAAGGGAGGATAATAAAATTCCTCTTGATACTTGGTGAACAGAATGATTTAGTTCTTTTTTTTTTAAAGTTGTAACACAGGGTGTTTGTCTGCCAGCATTTGTCAGGAGTTCCTTTAATGCAAACACTGAACAGCTGCTTGTCCCTCTCTTTACAGTCTGATTATTGAAAGCTCTCAGGTTGCCTTGACTTAAAAGTATTTAATGGAGTCATTCTTGTCTCCATGATCCTCCTGATTTAAAGCCACACTTTTGCTCCCTGTTTTCTCTGGAAACATCACCAGTTCTACACAGACCTTGATCTTCCTACCAACTGTTTTCCCTGGGGAACTCAGGAGGCTGGACTGGGATTTGTGGGTTCAGAAACAGGTAGAGGGTAATTTGGTGTGTGGGAAACCCATCAGGGGAATAGAAGAACATCCCTGCTGAGGGGCTGGAGGAGCTGGAGCACAAACCTGAGTGTCCTCAGTGCTGAGTGCCCAGCTCAGAGCCCTGAAGGGCCTGTTTTGCCCCCAGGAGGTGAAGGCTCTGTTCAGGAACGAGAACTGCCCCAAGGTGATAAGCTGTGAGTTTGCTCACAACAACAACTGGTACGTCACATTCCAGTCGGACACGGACGCTCAGCAGGTAAGGCCACTCCCCCAGCCCCACCTGCCACTCCTGCCCCTGCTCGGGGAACTGCACTTTGCTTCCTGCAGCAAAGAGAAATATTGATTTGCTGATCCCTCTCTTGTTGTTGTAAGAGATTACTGGCAAATTCTGGTTGGTAAGACCCAAGCTCAGAGTTTGTTCCCATCTGCCTCTTGCCTCAGTACTCTTGGCCATGACTGGCACTGGGATCCTGAGCTGGAAGTGTTAATGAGTTCAGCTGGGCTGCACATTCATGTTGGATCATGTAATATCCTTTGGGAAGTAAAGTTTTATCAAGATATCTAATGTTGATCTTTTTTGTGTGTCTGCAGGCGTTTAAATACTTAAGGGAAGAAGTGAAAACCTTTCAGGGCAAGCCAGTAATGGTGAGGCTTCTGTTGGAACTGGGTTGTTTGTGTTTGGATGATGGGCACCGTTTTTGGGGGTGGGACCAAGGGGTGGGCAGTGGGAAGGTCCAAAACTCCTGCTCTGGAGGCTGGAAACGTGAATGGGGTCATGGGGAGCTGTGACCAGTGACAGCTCAGTGGCTGCTGGTTGCTCACAGCTCTGCTCCCAGGAGGGGTGAGACACATTCCTGTGCAGCCTCCCCTTCTCCACTCTGCCCAGAATCTGGGTCTGCAGAGCTCAGGAGAGGCATTGCTGCCTCTGAGAGTCTGGGCTGCTGCACAGAGCAGGCTGGGGCAGTGCCACGAGCTGAGTCTGGGCAGTCCCTGCTGTGGCTCATCCTCAGCTTGACAGATTCTCCAGCTGCAGCAACCTCTGTCCTTCCCCACCACGCTGAGGGTGTGACTTGTACCACATTTTATCCCTAAGCAGTAACCAACCCTCTCACCCCTCCTGTTGCACCTCAGCAGGCGGGTCAGACCCCACACTGCACCTCTCCGTGGGCACTGGGGACATGGACTTTGCATGGTGGTGAAAGCAAAGATATTCACTAATTATTTCAGCAATTTATTAATTGTTCACTTAGGTTGTGAGTTCTTGCTGCTGGCCACAATACTATAACACTTATTAGCACCATTAGTTCCTTTCGTTCTTTGTCCAAGTCTTTTTTTCTGCCCAAGGGAACTGCTCTTCTTTCTCATGGCTTGAATTCTTTAGGGTAACAGTGCCCATTTCTTGGTGTTTCCTTGTGTCAGAAATGCCTGTCCCGCTCCTTCCCTGTCCCTCAGTGACAGGGGTGGCTTTGCTGTCTTGCAGGCCAGGATCAAAGCCATCAACACGTTCTTTGCCAAGAACGGGTACCGCGTGCTGGACTCGGGCGTGTTCCCGCAGCCGGTGCAGCCCCAGGCCCAGTTTGCCTCACCCCTCTTCATGCAGCCCGTGTACAGCCCCCAGCAGTACTCCATCTACAGCATCGTGCCTCAGACCTGGTCTCCAAACCCTGCCCCCTACTTCGAGACTCCTCTGGTGAGTGGCCCAGGGCCGAGGAGGGGCGTGGGCAGCAGGGGGGGTGCTCAGTGCTCTGCTTGTCCTGCCAGACCCCCCTCTTTTATGGCGTTTGTGTTACGGGCCTGATAAAGCAGGACTGGCATTGGCTGCCAGTTATTCCAAGGGTTTTTGGTGTGAAATCCCGTTATCCAGGAGCTGGTGGTGTTGGAAGGGTCTGGAGCTTTTCCAGGAATGGGAGGGCTCTGCTAAGGCAGTTTTGGGGGCTGGTGGGGTTTGTGTGAGTTCACAGCCCAGGGGATGGTGCCGAGCCCCCCCAGGGGATGGTGCCGAGCCCCCCCAGGAGATGGTGCAGAGCCCCCCCAGGAGATGCTGCAGCCCAGCATGGAATTACAGCCAGAACTCACTGCTGAGGCTCCTCACGACCCTGCAAACGTTTCCTGTGCAGCTCAGCCACTGAGCCTGTTCTGTGCTGTCTGTTCCAGGCCCCTTTTCCCAACGGTGGATTTGTGAATGGCTTTAATACTCCAGGATCCTACAAAGCAAATGCTGCTTCCCTGAGCGTGGGGCGCCCGTTCCACAGGAATCGGTAAGGCAGCTCTGGGAGACTCACCCCCCTGGCATCCTCCTTGGGTGCCACGTGCAGGGCCTGCTGGTGGGCCCAGGGGCTGTTTGGTTTGTTCATCAAATATGTGTGGTGTTCTTCAACTTGATTTTAAAACCTGAAGTCAAGGTGGCAGCTTAAAATCCTCAAATAATGACACACGTGCTGGAGAGAGCAAAGGCAACTCCTGTAAAAGCCTCAGAGGAATTTCTGCAGACAAATAAGAACTTCCTCTGAACTTAATACTTGTAATTATGTTTGTTCTACTCAGATTATGAACTCAGCAGCACTAACATAAGCCCTTCCTGCTGGGATCAGCCCTGCAGAGCCCTCGGGTTCCTGCAGTGGGAGTTGCACACCCCGAGCTCTGCTCCTGTAATTTATTTGCTTTATCCCCATCTTTCCTGAGAGCTCAGACATAAACACTGGGGAGGAGGAAACACTTTGTGTGGCTGGAGCAGTGCTCTGGGAATACAATGGAGTCGTAACCTGGGGGTGGGAATTGTTTGTCTGCAGCACAGGCTGGGGCCATGGGAATTGCTTGTGGTGGTGGTGCAGAAGTCAGCTGGCAAGTGGCAGGGCTGGGAGTGGGGCCGTGGGGGCAGCTCTCAGGGCC
>JAJPCS010000362.1:184723-194795 GCA_021164005.1 Willisornis vidua nigrigula
TTGTTTAAGCCACTTGTATTTATTTTGCCATGATTTGTTGCAACATCTCTGTGGGAAAGGGAGACTGAGGAGTCAGACTTTGGCTGGCAGTGGGAGGGTTTCTCCTGATGGCAGAGAATGTTGGAATGAGGTTGTTTAAAAACAGTAAATGTGCAAAATCCTCCAGCTGTCCTTAAATTAGGAGATGTGCAGAGTTGGCCAGAGGGGACAGAGAGTTTGAGGTCCTTGCTGGAACTGGTTGGTGCTGCTGGGAAAGGCAGCAAGAAGTGACAGGAGTTGAAAACAGTCCAAGGCACCCAAATGATGCTCCACAAAACTGCTCCATGTTGTGCTGGGCCAGAGTTTTTGGGGAATTCTGCATTTAGGAGCCTGAGGCTGGACCTGGAGCAGCACTGAGTGTGCAGAGCTGTGTCTGTGCTCAAGGGAACTGCTGCATTAACTCTGAACAATCAATAATGGGGTGGGAATGTCTGGGGAGAGTCAGTGCTGGGGCTTCAGGAGTGGGAGCAGTGAGGCTGAGCCTGGTTTGGGGGGCTCAGCTGCCCTGGCCTGGCCTGTGTTCAGTCTCCATCTGCTCCTGCTCTTGTCTCTCAGCTCAGTTTGTTCACCTGTGGCCGGGTCAGTCTCTTCCTTGGGCTCAGCTTCTTTCTCCAGATCCCTCCCCAGTGCCCTCTGCTGTGCTGCAGGCCCAGACAAAGGGAAAATCCATCTGTGGCTTCTGGCCCTGCTGCCACCACTGGGTTTTGGGGTTTTTCCCCCCTTTGCTGGGCAGCAATCTCAGTATTTCCTGGAAATGGCAGCTCTCGAGAGGAGGCTGCAAGAAAACCATAACAGGAAGAATTGATGGAGTTGGGGGAGACAAATGTCTTTGTTCTGACAGATGTACATAGGGAACAACTTCAGAGCTCTGGTACTTGCTGACCTGCTGCTTTCTTGGCCCTGAGCTGAGCTCAGCTGGGCAGAGCCTGGTGCTGGTGACACCCAGCTTCTATCCCTGTGTGTGCCAGGGTTTGATCCCTGTGTGTGCCAGGGTTTGATCCCTGTGTGTGCCATTCACCCAGAGCTGGACTCTGGTCCTGGTGGGGCCCTCCCAGCTCAGCCCCTGCTGTGGCTCTGTGTGTGAGGCTGGTGGTGGCTCTGTGTGTGAGGTGATCCATGGCTGGTGGTGGCTCTATGAGGTGACCCCATGGCTGGAGGTGGCTCTGTGAGGTTACCCATGGCTGGTGGTGGCTCTGTGAGGTGCCCTGTGGCTGGTGGTGGCCCTGTGTGTGCCCCTCCAGGCTGGGGGTCCCACAGCTGCTCTTCCCCACAGGGTGAAGCCCCATTTCCGCTCCTCCAGCAGCTCGGAGCACTCGGAGGGTCCTCCCGCCCTGGGGGCAGTGCCAGGGGGGGACCTGGGCAGGGCCAGCGCCAGGAGCTTTGCCCTGGAGCGCCACGGCAGCGCCCTGAGCGGGCACCAGGAGCAGGGCTACTCCCAGAAGGATTGTCCCACGGCACCGCTGGAGCAGAACGGGGATTACGGCGCCGGCAGGGGCAGGTAAAGGGCTTGGGCAGGGGGCACTTGTGGGGGCAAAGATCACCAACCACAGGCACAAAATGCATTTCTGTGAGGACCAACCATGAGAAAACTGGCACTGAGATAAAGCAGAGGGCCTAAAGCTGGCCTGGGAGCAGCAGAGCTGCCAGCCTGGCCCTGCACCCCGTGGCTCCTCTGGCAGTAGGGCAGGGAGGTGCCTTCATTTTAAAATCACAACTGATTTGTCCCCAGAATGGGAACCCACTCAAGTGAAGTTGGGTTGCTGTAAATAATAAGCAAATCCTCTGCTGGGAGTTTGATGGTTCTCATTATTGTAAGGTGGTGGGTTTATCTTTGTTCGTTCAGGGTTTAGCCCACATGGGGACAGCCCTTCCCAAATCTGCGTTCGCGAAGTTGAGCCACACATACACACAGGGTTTAGACACTTAAAAATAAGTGTCCAAGGCAGATTGGTGTGAAATCAGGCTGATAATTGATTACTGTAGAATCAGACTTGCCCCTGTGCTGATGCTCATCCAGGGGGGTGAGAGGGAGAAACTGTTCCCATGTTTGCTCCGTTCCAAGGGTATCGGAGCTTTGGGCCCCCCTGAGGATGGAGAAATCCCAGGACTGTGCCTGGGGCAGCCTGAGGGAATGCCCTGCCCAGTTCCCTGTGCAGAGCAGGGTCAGGCACTGACTGGGGCTCTCTTTCCTTTGCAGGAGGAACGTGTTCCGAGGCCGGAGGAGACGGGAGGACGACAGACTTTCTGTGAGTTCCCCCTCCCTTGCTGCAGGGTCTTGCTCAGAGAGAATTGTGTGGGCTTTGCAGTTACTGGAGGAATGGCAGAGCCCCTGAAACCTTGGATTAAACTGGGAGTGAACAGTTCTCCAGCAGTTTCCCTGACACTTCCAGGGCTTTCCCGCTCGGTGTCTCAGCTCTGTTAATGGGTGTTCTCCATTTCCAGAGACCTCAGCCTTCAGCAGAAACAAAGACTCAGACACCAAAGTTTGACTTGCTTGCATCAAATTTCCCACCTCTGCCTGGCAGCACAGCGAAAATCCCGGGAGAGCCGGTCCTGGAGAGCAGGATGTCCGACATCGTGAAGGGAGTCTGCAAAGAGAAGGTGCCCGCCCCAGGGGGTGCTGTGCCCCCCTGTCCCCTGCCAGAGAGGCACTTTGGCAGAGCACACACTGCACTGCTTTGATGCCCAGCTCCAGACTCTGCTCATAGAATAGTGCATTTCTCCTGCCTTTTTGTGGGGTGCAGCCAAAGCTCCTGCAGTTCTGCTGTTGGAAGCTGGGTGGCCTTTGGGAATAAAGCAGAGGAATGAGGAGTGATGGCTGGTGGAGTGGGAGCAGTTTGGTGAGGTGTGGGCAAGGGAACTTCCCAAAGGAATGTGTTCTTTGGGCTGGTGGGACTGAGCTTTGATGATGGGGTTGATCCAGCCTTTCCTCTCCTTTCCCGTGGTGTGATTTGCCCCTGGAAAGGGGAATTGCTTTAGAGGCAACACTCCCAAACAAGAAACATGGTCAGGATTGAGCAGCTTTGGGAATGTCCTGCTTCTCAGGTATCTTGGGGGGCAATTTAAACCTCTGTGCCACCTTCTCCAACCTGTGCTCTGTGTCCAGGAAAGCAAAGACTCTCTGCCCTCGTGCCCAGCGCCGGCTCCCGAGGAAGAGACGCCTGGCACGGCCCAGCCGCCCGCGAGCCCCCCGGGGCACAGCGAGCCTGCACTGCCCAGGTGGGGAGGGGCTGCCCAGGTCGGGGAGGGGGGGCTGCCCAGGTGGGGGTGGGCTGCCCAGGTGGTGAGCAGGGTCTGCCCAGGTGGTGAGCAGGGTCTGCCCAGGTGGTGAGCAGGGGCTGCCCAGGTGAGCAGGGGCTGCCCAGGTGGGCAGGGGCAGGTGCTGCCCAGGTGGGCAGTCTCCTGCTTACCCTCAGCTGCTCCTCCAGACCCTTCATGTCCCTGTCCCAGCAGTGTCTCAGACCAGTGTCCAGCACTGTGACAAGTGTTTGTTCCTCCATCTGTGCTCGGCAGCTTGTCCAGATGGAAACAGCAAACCCTGGTGGAATGGCTGGGCCATTCTGTGCTGATAAAGTACAGCTGTGACTTCAGAGCAGGGAAATACTTTGTGAAACGTGAATTTCTGTGCCAGGAGGTTTAACATGGAACTGTTGTTGCTTTGTCAGCACTGTCCAGCCAGAGAGCAAAGCAGAGGAGGTGTGTGCCCCGAGGGACGTGGCCAGCCAGGCGTCCCCACCGGCCTCCCTGTCCCCTGTGGGTGCTGCAAAGCCACCAAGGGCCAGCAGCTCCTCACCCTCTGCTCTGCCAAGTGCAGCTCCTGCTCTGTCAACACAGGTAAGGCCCCGGGCAGGGAGTGGTGGTGTTGGGGACACCTTTGTAGGGGTTAATGACGGTCAGAAGAGCTCAGAAGGCGTGAGCAGAAGGCTCACAACGAAGAGTTTACAACTGAGAGTTTAGTTTTAGTTACAGCCATACTTTTTGTATACTCTCATATCCAACATGTCATGACTGTATTGGTTGGTCAGTTCACCTCACAGACACAGAAACATCCTACTGGTTACAAGGCCCACACACTCTACAGGCAGCTCTCTGCTCCTTAGGGTTGCATTCGTTAATTACTGCAGCCCTCAGGACATCCACACACACACAGTCACCCCTGCGTGGTGGCACACGGGGAGCTTTGCCCGGGAGGTGCTGGTGGGGCACTGGTGACATTCCCTGCTCCCTGTGCCTGGGGTGGCCCTGGGGTGGCCCTGGCGCTGACCCTGCTCTCCTCCCTCCCCAAGGAGCCCCGGAAGCTCAGCTACGCCGAGGTGTGCCAGAAGCCGCCGAAGGAGCCGCCGGTGGTGCCGCTGCCGCGGGAGCTCCGCGCCAACCCCCGGAGCGAGGAGAGCGGCCCCGCCGAGAGGGCTCTGGAGAAAGGCCTGGAGAAAGGCCTGGAAAAGGCTCCAGAGAAGGTTCCTCCTGAGAGGGCCGAGGCTCGGGGCAAGGATTTCCCGGCGTTCCGCGGCGCCGGAGCCGCCAGGGGGAAAATCAGGGAACAGAGGCGCCCGCTGGGACGCAGAGCTTCGCCTCAGGGAGCCCCACGGCGCGGTGGCAGAGAGCAGCTTGTGCCACCACGGTCACCAAAGTAACGCTGGGCCACCCACCCAGCCGTCCCCGGGGAGTTGGAGCTGTGGACTGACAGCAGCAGAGACACTGAGGAGGAGGAGGAGGAGGAAGGATTCGGGAAGGGAGATGAGATGCCGAACTGGAGCGTGGCTTGTGCTGGAGGAGTTGTGGAGGGTCCCAAAATTCATCTCTAGAAAAGTGATTTCGCAGATGCTGGAGGATTCCAATCACTATAAATATAGAGATTATAATTTTTTTGTTTTTAATTTGCAGAGGGGTTTCCTGCTTGGACTCAGTTTGGGGCTTGTGAAAGTAGCGTTTGACAGAGCAACAGAATCGGGATGGACGAAGTGCCCTGTCCCTCAGTGTGGGAGGAGGAGGATAAGAGAATATTATTTTTGAAAAAGAAAAAAAAGAGCATTTCTGTAAAATTAGAAGTTTTTTTTAACCTATTTAACATTTGGCTTGTGGGCTGGTGTGTGTGCCATGGACGGCCTTGCATTGCAGACCCTCTGCAGTGGTGGGAGCGGAGCCGCCTCATCGCTGGGGATGAAAACTGAATGTACTACTGTAGTAACCCTCGTGTTTCCAGCTTGAAGTAGAGTCTCTTGACCTTACTAATGATTCATTCAGCAAGCTTTTTATAGTAGAGTTTTTGCAGGATACTGGTTTGTAGACGAGAGGGCGTGGACAGCAAAATGTGTCTTGGAGATGGTGGGAGGAGGAGGAGGAAGGAGCACGGCAGAGGTTTTAACTTGCTCTTGTTCCTCCCCTCCTTTTGAGGGCAAGTTCTTAGGTTTGGGGTTTTGTTTGTTTGCTTTTTTTCCTCTCTTGTTACTTTCTCTAATTTCTTCATTACAGACTTTAGTGCATTTTTCCTGGGGCAGGCCCAGGGTGGGATGGGCAGGTGGCTCCACAGCACCTGATGTGGCTGCACAGGTAAAGAGCCTGGGATTGCAGAGCAGGTGTGGAATTCTGCCTTGCAGGTGGGAACTCTGGGCACTCACCACCCCCTCTGCATGGCTGGCAGCAAAGCAGGGCTGGGTTTTCTCTCTCCTGCCTCTGGAACAGACTTGGCTGCCAGAAATCAGAGTTTGCATCTGGGGAGCTCCTTGTTTACAGCTGATGTAACAGCAACTGACTTGTTGTAACTGCTCAAAGTGGAGCTGAAGTGAAGAGGTGAAAGCCCCTCCTGGTCAGAGAAGCTGCTGGAAGGTGGCTCCTTGCCAGCTGAGTGTGACTGAATGGGCAGCACTAATTGTGCAGCAAGTGGTTAAGTTTCAGGGTGATTAATGACCGAAATAGGAACATTCAGCGCATTAATCTGCCAAAATCAGCACAGGGTTCAGAGTTGTGTGTAAAGCATTGGGGAAAAGCAGCTTCCAGCAGTGAGAATCACACCTTTATTTTTTCCTCTTTATTTTATTTTTGGTTGTTTTTTTTTTTTTTTAGTGAATAGCAAGTGTACAAATTTAAAGTCCTAAGTTGTGAACACTGGAAAACTCAATTGTGATATATCCGTGACCATCTTAGTAATCTTTGCTCGTGTTGCCATGGAATGAATGTAAGTGGCAGTTCAGATAACTGTGAAACTTCTCATCTTCTGAGTTCTTAGCCAGATGCCCCTTGGCGACTTGGCCTCAGTAGGGATTCTCTACCAACTGCTTGGAGAACACTCATATCTATTTTTATAAATATATATATAAAGCCAGAGTTGTCATTTCTCTAACTTATTATTCAGCTTGGCAATTGCTTTGAGTTGACTCATTACACAATATTATGTATTTATGCAGGTAACTGTTCATTTCTAGGCATGGGATGTGTTAGAACCTCAGAGCAGGCTGAGTTGGGAGGGACCCCCCAGGATCATCAAATCCAACTCCTGGCCCTGCACAGACACCCCAAAATCCCACCATGTGCCTGAGCGTTGTCCCAGCGCTCCCTGAACTCAGCCAGGGTCGGGGCTGTGCCCCCTGCCCTGGGCAGCCTGGCCAGTGCCCACCACCCTCTGGGGGAAGAGCCTTTCCCGAGATCCCCCCAAACCTGCCCCACTCAGCCTCGTGCCATTCCCTCCGGCCCTGCAGTGTCTATACATACAAATATATATATCTATATATCTATAAACCAAAATCATCATTCTCTTAACTACCTGTACTTTAATTTAGTAAAAGCAATTGTTGATCATGTTGACAGTTTTGGGATGGAGCCCCTTCTCCCTTTGGTTTAGGGTGGGAATGGCAGGAAGCTGAGATGTTCCAGCTGCCAGAGTTGGGAAATGCAGGGAATGCAAAGTTTGAAAGGCTCACAGACACCTCCTGCAGCCAAACTGGAACAAGAGGAACCTGTGGGATGGTCCCAGGTGCTTGGGGAGATGTGCCCTGGGGGTGGGAGGCTGAGGAAGTGCTGAAAACCAAGGGCTGGGGGCTGATCCCAGAGGGAATTGTGTGGGAAGGGGCTGCTGCAGAATTCCCTGCGCCATCTGGTGCCAGCACAGAGTGACCTGGTGGTGCTGAGAGCACCTGGATGGTGGGATGTCACCTCTGCACTGATCAGAGGGGGGGACTCCACCCAGCTGCAGTCCAGGGGTGGTGGGAAGGGGCTGCTCTGTGTCCTGGGAGGGCACTCCCAGCCCCAGGTCGTGGCTCTGGTGCAGGGAAGGCAGTTCAGGCTCTTCCGTGGCTTTTCCCAGCACATCCCAACCTCTCTCAGCTTGGAATTATGTCCCACCTGTGTGCAGGGATTTCATGGGAGAGTTTCCCTTCCACCTTTTCTGACTCTGGTTTGGGGCTGTTTTTTCCCCTTTTTATTCTGTTCCATGCAGAGGGAAATTCCCAGGTCGATCCAGGGGCTGTGGAACCGCAGTGGGGTGGGAATTCTGCTCTGGGGTCCAGGGACTGGCCATTCCCTGTGCTGGGCCTGGGCAGGGTCCTGTGTCCCCCCACCAGTTTGGACACACTGGGGAGACTGGGACAGAGCAAAGGTTTGGAGCCAGACCCGCTGCTGGAGCTCCTGGATTTCACTGGAGCTGCATCTTCGTGGCAGCAGAGCTGGGACTGGCCCTTTGGGGCCTCCTGAGGTGACAGCCCCTCCTGGAGGTCCCCTCTGGGCAGTTCCTCAGACAAATGTCCTGCTCTGCTGCTGCTCCAGTGCCAGGAGGTGCCGACCCCACCTGGCTCCAGTTTTGGGAGCTGGGACTTGTTCCCAGGGCTGGTGATTTTCAGAAGCAGCAGAAACTTCCCAGTTTGGTTCTTTTCCCAGTTGTGTGTGGAAAGGATTGGGCCACTCTTGTGCTTCTGCTGGGGAGTGAGACGAGGAGAAATTCTTTGCATGTGATAGGTTAAAAGTGCAAAAAATTCTATTTCTTTGGATTTCTAACATTGAGTTAGTTTTATAGTCTCTTACATTCCTGCTCTCGTCGTTTTGTTTTTTTCTAAACTTAGCCTGGCACAGTTATGATGGTGCAGTTTTAGGTGTAGGTTTAAAAAAAAATTAAAAAATGATAAAAAAAAATAAAAATAAAGTAACCCACTTATTAACCAGAAGAGAAAGATGATACTGTGGCAGATCAGTAGCAAATAAGTGACTTAATCAATGCTTTACTGTAGTTCCATAGCTATGGCCTTACTTCTCTGTCAATATCAGCTTAATTGTCTTGAATTGTCTGCAGTTTTTACTGTCCCCAGGGCTGGCCTGGGCTGAGGTATCTGATATGTACAGATGATATTTTAAATTTGTAAAATGCACCATTGTATTACAGAAATGCAACAGAAATGCACTTGGGGGGAAATGGCTTTGAGGAGTTTTTTTGTAAATCCTTGATTACTACAGATATGCAATAGAGTTTTTGTTTCTAATTTTGATATTTCCTTCTGGAAGGTGAGATTGTTGCCATTAATCTGAATGATTTATCCTGCTCTCCTTTGTGTGTATATATTACATTTAGTCTGAGCTTCCTTTAGGATGGTACAGCAGTTTGGGTGGTTGTAGGATCTGAGTTGACTCTTCTCTTCAGTGCCTTTGGCTCAGGCACTTCAAGAGGTTCATTGAGTCTGTTGTTAATGTACAGTTGGGAGGACTTGAAATGGAGTTAAAGCAACTTATTTCTGAAAAAAAAAAGAAAAAATCCATCTGCAAACTAACCTGTAACAACTTTAAAATTTTATATTTAAGAACCAGAGGTTTATTTTTATGGAGCTTCAGTTATGGATACAGTTTCCAGAAAAAAAAAAAGAAAAAAGCAACTTCAAATGTAAACAGACTGTGCATAAATGGGTTTTGTTCTAATTTTTATAGAATACAAAATATTCAGATAATATATTGAGCTCGAGTTCCTACAGACACCTCGTTCCTCCCGGGTGGATGCAGCTTCCCCTTGGCATTGACGATCTCTCTTCAAAGCAGTAGGAAAGGAGAAAAAAAAGCAACTTTATCTGGCTTTTAGACTGTCTGTTCTGATTTATTCCTGTTGTCAAAACTGTCCAAAACAAAATTTGTGTAAAGTAGGTTCATGCTTTAAATGTTCAAATGATAATACATGTATTTGTATTTGTTTTTGACATTGCCAAGGTGCTATGGGAAATTGAAATAACAGTTAGAAAAATAAAGCTGATTTAAAAGAGAAAAAACACCAAAAAGAAAAAAAACCAAAAAAACCCTAAAACACAAATCCCTGAGCTCTTGGCTGTGTGTGTGGATGTGGGAATGGGGGTGTGGGAATTGGCGGTGCCTTTGGGATGGGGGCGATCTCTCGGGGGTGTTGGGGGCTCAGGGGCTCCCAGAGGGGTTTGATCCCAGAATTCCAAAGGGAATCAGGCTGGGAGGGCCCCCGGGGGGCTCAGCTGGTCCCACATCCTGACCCAGCTCGTGGAACATCTTCTGTCTCGGTGGTTCTGGAGTGTCCCCATCCCATCCCAGTCCCACCATTCCCATCCCATTCGATTCCCACCCCATCCCATTCCCATCCCACCCCATTCCATCCCATTCCCACCCCAGCCCCTCTCTGATCCAAAACTCTCCCTCGTGTTGGAGCTTCCCAGGAATCCCTCTGTGCCCATTCCTGCTGTGCCAGGGCCGGCACAGCCCCCTTTGCCCCCCTTGGACACTCCTGGCCGGGCCCCTCGTGGGGTCTCCCCTGAGGCTGAACAGCCTTTGCTGGGCTGGGGATGCTCCGGGGCCTTTGGCACCCCCGGGAGTGGGAATGGGAAAGGGGATGGGAATGGGAAAGGGGATGGAAATGGGTGCAGGAATGGGAATAGGAGCAGGAATGCAAACAGGGCAGGAATGGGAGCAGGAATGGGAACAGAACAGGAATGGTAATGGAAGTGCTCCCATCCCCATTTCCATTTTCATTCCCACTCCTGTCCCCATCCCTGCTCCCATTCCCACCATCCCCATTCCCATCCCCATTGCCCGCATTCCCCCC